>RJWH01000901.1:0-262563 GCA_004363575.1 Solenodon paradoxus
GCAGGTACAAATGAAGGCAGGCAAGCAGCAGGCAGGAAAGAAAAAAGAAAAACTATAAATTACTACATATAATAGCTTTTTATCCACATAGGGAAGTACAAGAGTAGGGTTAAAGTATCCAAAAGCTCTTTTGATCCAAATTCTGCCCTGTACCCTAATCTAGAGTCGATGAGCTTTTAGTTCGGGAATATAAATTATTTTAAATAGTTTTTTTTATTTAATAAATGAAGGTAGATTAAATGTTTAGGAAATTCAATTTTTTAAACTAAAACTCTCTGCCAAAGCAGAAAGCAAGCACAGTATTAGGTGTGCACAGCTTGCCATCTGTCACATTCTCACTTCGGATTTCTCTCAGCAGTTACTTTTTATTATCAAAGTAAGTGAAGGTATAGAGCTACATTTGAAGTCTAAGACCTAAAAAAACTTGAATCTTAAAAGCTAAAGGACGGCATGCCCTGGTAGCCTAGTGGATAAATCCGCCGAGGCATAATCCACATATCTGCAAAGGACCTGGGTTTGCAACCCAGGGCCGGGGAAAACCACCAAGATGAACAACTAAATGAAATGTTTCATTCCTGCCTGCACCTGTCCTTTAAAAAAAAAAAAAACTAAAGGACTAAAGTCTCAGAGTGTGTTACACACTGTGCTTAATATAAGATACACTAAACAAGTTACATGAGTGATCCAGTCCTTAGGCTATATTTATAGTCAACAGAAAGCCAATGTCCATGGACTTATACAACAAATATAAACTAGCTACAATGGGCTAAACACTAAGCTAGGTTCTAATCACTGGTTCTTAGGAAACATGAAAAGGTACAGGATGACCGCTCCCTAAGCAAGTCTGACCCCCTCCGCATGGCCTCCAATATGCGGCTGCTTCCACTCTGGGCCGGCAGATGGATCTGTTTACAGATGTTGTCTCTCTCGTGGATCAGTTGCAGAACCTGATCAAATAGAACATATTACCGATCATTAAAGTCTCATCAAAGAATGCAGCACAAAGAAAACTGCTCCCACTGTTTCTCCATCAAGGTTAATTTTCAAGTATCTAAGAATTTTCAAGTATCTAAGAAGCTAACACATAAATTACGCTAACACATAAATGACCCAAATCTTTCTTTTGCTCATGCCACATTTTGTCTGTCCCAAATAGTTCTCCTGATGGCATCTCCGCTTTTAAAGAATGAATAAGCCAAGCAAAGGTCATATTCGACCCATGGGGCTATTTAGGTGTAGTGCTAACACAGACAAGAAAAAAAAAAATGTATTTGTTCCATCTACAAATTAATTACCTACTTTAAAAGATACCATAAAGAAACTGAAATTAAGTGTGCCCTTATAGTTCAGGTGACTGAGACACTGGTGTGTCAACCACAAACAGCCCAAGGACCCAGATTTAAACCCAAGGCAGGGTGAAAACCAAAATGAACAACTAAATAAAGATGCTTCTTGCTCCTTTTCCTTCCTTCCTTAAATGCATCTTCTTCCTCTCCCTCTCTTTGTTCCTTTTTTTTAAAAAAAGGAAACAAACTAAGAGAATAGTTGTTTTTCTGGTTTTGGATTTTTCTTTCTTTTTTTTTTAGAGGAAGGAAGCAGGGGTAAGGCAAGTACAAGGCAGGAAGAAAGAGAGAGGAGGAAGGAGTAGTTTTTATTTAGTTAAGTGTTAATTTTTATTATTTTCCGACCCCATCTCATCTCCAGGTCATAAACCCAAGTTCTTGGGCTTTAATGTGGACTATGCAGCTGCAAACTTAGCACCTGAGCCACCAGAGAATGCCATAAAAGGAGTTACTTGAAAAAATATACTGACAAAAGATTTGACTTCTGGTCCACCTGGAGCCAATCTAGACTGTTTCCTACTACATCACATTGTCTCCCTTGCTGTCCTTCCATATACCACCTTGTGTTGAAACCTCTCTCCTGGCTGCCCTGGTAGAGTAGGGGTTGGGTGCAGTCTACATACATCCCAAAGTTTTGGGTTCAAATCCCGGGGCTGGAGATAACAATCAAGATGAACAAATAAATAAATTAAACTAAATAATAAAAATGCTTCTTCTTCTTCTCTCTTCCATCCTGCTTGCCTACTTGCTTGCACCTTTCTTTCAAAAAAAAAAAAAAAAGCCTCTCTCTGCACAACCCTCAGGGCCTCACAGGTGGGTTACACCTCCCAGTAATATCAGTCCTATTATGTTTTCACTCAAATGTGGAATATAATGAAATGAAACAAATAGATAAACCCCAGCAAAAACCCTCAGGACACAAGATGATGACTGCCAGTGGGGTGGTAGTGGGGAGGGATGGAAAAAGGAAAAAAAGTAGTGGCAAAGGATGCTGGAACTCTGGTGGAGGGTGTGATGGGAAACACAGATTGAGATACATTGTCAATATTTGAAAAGGGAATTGCCTCTAAAGGACTCCTGGGTCCATGTATCGGGTCCAAGGGGAAATAGGCAATGTGAGTAACTGAATGAAAAATAAAATGCTTCTAAAAAAACAAATGTGTATGTGTGTATATACATATATATATATGTATATATATATATAAAAAAATGAATGTAGCATTGTAAATGAGATAATATCAAAAATTATATATATAAGATATATATATTTATATTTAAAATACATACATCAGTCCTACCACTGCCCCACCTTGGTGGACTTTAAAACTTTCCAAAGAGTAGACTCAGAGGGCAATATAGCAATACCACAGGACCACCTAAGTAGGACTCAATGTCTCAGCTGCATCCTACTGGACTCAGCCTTTGACATGCTTAAGGATACTGACAGTGACAGTTTGGCACAGTTAATTATCCATACTCACCTCATCAGGAAAGTCCTTGGGGTGGGGAGAAGTGAAACGGATCCTCATTTCAGGATCTACTCTGGAGACCTGATCCAGAAGATGAGCAAAACGTAGGCCCCCTTGCTTGGTTTTATAGTTGGTAGAGAAGCCACGGCTGAGATTGGTAGTTACTGCATTATTGAACTGGACCTCTGAATAGTCCTGAAAACTATTAACATTCTGGCCAAGAAGTATCACTTCTTTCAGTCCCTGAAAAAAAAGAAAACAAATATATTGCAAGCAATTTGAAAACTTGTTTGATAACTTTTAATCACTAAATAAAATTAGCAAAACTTATCAAGAGACATCCACAAACGTGTTTTATCTTCAATCCAATCACTTCATGCATGGGCATCTTCCTCCCTTCTCCCCCCACCAGATCCTACCCCCACCCTCCGTCACCACAGCCCTGTCTCAAACCTTGATTCCTCGGGCTTTACATGGCTTACACCTTAACCACCTCTGCCACAAGGGTGCACCAAGCTTCAGAATAAAACCTGTTCTATTTAAACTCTTAATTTTTATTAATCTTCAAAGTATTCTTATAATAGCAAAAAACTAGATGCAAACTCCACATTTAATAATAATGATAAATTTATAACACTAAAATCAAATTATAATACCATTCTGTTAGCTGAATATTATATGCTCATCACCTATAAATTCTTACCAAAAATATTTAGTCTAAATCAAATCAGCATTTACATTTAACCTCCAGTTTACCAAAATAACGAACTATTTTAAATAGTATGAGGAAGCAATCAGACAAATCCAGATATATCTGATCTCTTTCAGAAAGTAATGCATCATTTAAAGCAAACAACTGAAGGGGCTATTTTAGATAAAGAGAAACTGAAGACATAGAAACTAAATGAAACTATACAAATCTAAATTGGATCTTGCTTTGAAAATAGAACAAGATATTTTTGGACATTCAAGAAATTTTTATGTGACTGCCTATTAGATATACAGTCAATTGTAGACTTCCCACATGTGATGATGGTATTATAGTTAAGAGGAAAAATAATCTTACTCTGAGAAGATGTATACTGAAGTATCCAGGTTAACTGGCCTGATGTTTACAATTTACTTTCAAATATTTCAGAAAATATGTTTATACACTGAAAAGACAGATTAAGCAAATATGACAAAATATTATTATTATGTTTATTCTGCCAGTCTCTTGACGTGTCTGTTTTTGAAAATTTAGATGATAAAATTTCAGAGGAAGGCACACTAACCTGACAATGGGGTGCAGACCATGTAAAGTCCAAGAATCTGGGTTTGCAATGGGGGTTGTGGGTGGCAGTGAGTTCAGGGATAACTAAAACAAATAACAGTGTTTCCTTCTTTAAAATGTTTCTTCCTTCTCTCCTTCCTCTCTTAAAATTTATTTTCAGAAAATAAAGAATAATGGTTGATACAGACTATATTTGATAAATTTAATTTGACATAATTTCAAGACTCCACAAAAAAAAACAGCACAAAGAACTCCTATGTATTCTTTGCCCAGATTCACTGTTAATAGTGTGCCTCCATCTGTTCATCATTCACACACTCATATACACACAATCTATACACACATGCAAGACACATTGTCTGAGTTCTGAGAATAAGTAGCAAACATCTTACTCTTATTTACCTTTAACATCATACTTACCTCTAAATATTCGGTATATATTTCCTAAAATAAGAACAACATTCTCCTACATAACCACAGGATTCTTATCAAAATAAGATACAATGATATACTATTATCTAATTCCTTTTTTCAAAAATCAAATTTTGTACAACTGTCCAAATAATGTCCTTTATAACTTTTTAAAACTATCTAGTAATGGCATGTCTAGGAATTAATCTTATGAATGTAACCATTACGATGGACACAGGTTAATGCATAGAGATGTACTTCTATACTACACTGTTTTAACAAGGGAAAAATTGAAAAGTAATTTGAAAGCTGTTTTCCAACGAGTATATTACAGTACATTCATACCAAGAAGCCCACATGATTATAAAAATAAAGCTAAAACCTGTTAACGACATGGGAAAACATTACACTATTAAAGACAGGATAAAAAACTAAGATCACCAACTAAATTAAAATGTTTCTGGCACGCCCTCGTAGAGTAGGGCTTGGGTGCAGTCCACATACATCCCAAGACAGGAACAACCAAGATGAACAATGAAATAAAACAAATACTTCTTCCTCCTCTCTCTTCCTGTCTGCCTACACCTTTCCTTTAAAAAAAATAATGTTGCTTCCATGTAATACTTTTTCCCTTGGATGAGAATCCCACTTCAGGACTGTAGAATGCACTGCTCTACTCAAGAATGTGGTCTCTATAAACACTATTTACTTTTTCAAGCTGTGGCATAGGTGTGCCCTGATGGCGCAGTGGTTAGGTCAATCGCCTCTGAAGGAGAACAGGCCATGCACTCTTGGGTTTTGAGTCCTGGGCCCAGTGGCAGTGGGGAACAAACAGTATTTATTAAAAAGAAATAAAGTGCTTCTTCCACCTCTCTTCCTGCCTGCCTGCCTATCAACCTTCATTCCTGCCTGCACCTTTCCTTTAAATAAAAAAATTAAGAAAATGAGTTGGGGCATATTATTCATTTAAAAAGCAATACATACTAAACGCAATGTGGATTATGACTTGCACACTGAAAAAAGAAAAGACATTGCTATGAAAACTGGTAAAGGCAGAATAAAGATTGCAGTTAGTTAATAGGAATACACCAATGTTAATCTTCTAGTTTTAGAAAATTTTTATAAAAAGGCTACATAAGATGTTAATACTCTATCTTTGCAACTTTACTGTAAATTTAAATTATTCCAAAACAAAGTTTATTTTAAAAAAAGTAAGTTGCAAAAAACACAGTGAAGGCGCAGCCTGGGGCGGCGTTGAGCCAGCAGCTGGAGGGCAGAGCATTTAAAGCCCAAGGCCCCAGGTTCACAACCTAGAGGGCGGGACAACACCCAAAATATTAATAAAGATGTTTCTTCTTCCTCCCTCTTCCTTCCTCCCAACCTGCCTGTCTTCATTCCTGCCTGTTTTCCCTCCTCTTTAAAAAAAAAAAGTGTGGACTGTTAGAATAAGCTGGAGATTAATTTACTTTCAACTTAAAAGAGGTTATAAGCTTAGAAACTTATATGCAAACTCCATAGCAAGCTCAAAACATAAATCTACAGGAAAAAAAAAAAAAAAAAAAAAAAAAAAAAAAAAAAAAAAAAAAAAAAAAAAAAAAAAAAAAAAAAAAAAAAAAAAAAAACAAAGAAAAAAATGAAAAGGGAAACCAAATATAACACATAAGAAAGCTATCAAAGCACTGGAGAAGAGATTAAGAGAACAGTAGACAATCTACAAAAACACATCATTGTGAATAGACAAAACAAAGGAACAAATGAAACAAAGTCAACCCTTGGACACTTGCAATAGAACTGAGGTCACCAATAGAGAGGGACAGGGAGGGGCAAGTGGTGGTGGAGTCCACTGGACAGTGGTGAAGCACACGGTGACTTGGTGCGGGGCCAGGTGTGTTGACATATATCTGAGGAAAGGGGAAACTGTACACCTGGGGTACCTACACATAAGAGTTTATTTTAATTTGAAAGACAAAATTACTGTAATAAAACACCAAACACTAAAAAAAAAAAAAAAAAAAAAAAAAACCCACACATTCAGAAAATAACAATATGGCAATAAATAGTTACTTTTCAATAATCATTCTAAATGTCAATGGACTGAACTCACCAATCCAAAGGTTCTCTATAGAAAGTTTGGAGTAGCAGCTTGGTCGGCCACCTCTAGCCAGATGTGGTCCACATACACCCTTCCAAGATGAAGAACTAAATAATATAATGGTTTTCTTCCCCCTCTCTCTTCATTCTTACATGCCTGCTTACTTGCCTTGATTCCTGCCTACACTTTTCCTTTGAAAAAAAAAAATGGATAAATCTAAATAGACACTTCTCCGAAGACATACTGATGGCCAACAGACACAAGAAAAAAATGGTCTTCTCATTACTAGGGAAATACAAATCAAAACAATGAGATAATACCTCATACCTGTGAGAATGACTATTATCTAAGAGACTGGAAACAACATATATTGGTAAGGATACGGAGAAAACCACTTTATGCTATTGGTGGTGTAATTGGTGTAAACATTATGGAAGATGCCTCAAAAAACTAAGAATGAAAATTCCATATGATCCCAGCATCCCATATCTGAGCATTACCCCCAAAACACAAAAACACTAAGAAAGAAATATATGCTCCCCCATGTTCATTGCAGCACTATTTACAATATCCAAGAAACGAACACAACCTAAATGCCCATCAGCAGATGAATGGATAAAGATGTGGTACACACAGGATACTACTCAGCTATTTAAATAAAGAGGAAATCTTGCCGTTTGTGACAACATGGATGCAACTAGAGGGGATTATGCTAAGTAAGTGAAACAAGTCAAGAAAAAGAAAAATACAGACTGATTTCACTCACATGTAGAATATAAAGAAACAAAACAAATGAACACACACAAAAAAAACCAAAACAAAAACCTTTGAACTCTAACAACAAAACTGAGGTTACCAGAAAGGAAGAAGTTAGGGGATTGGGGGAGGGTACTAAATAAAGCTTTGGTGGTGGGCTTGGTATGTTATCATATTGTTGAGGAAGAGTGACCTGCACATCCAAAACTTATATTGTACTGTAAATCAATGTTAACTCAATAAAAAAAAATTATCCTAAGCAAAATATATAACGGATACTCTAAAACACAATGGTGAATCTTAATTTCTTCACAACTTTTGAATTCATTAGGATTCACTTTAATGATGTGCCCTGGTAGAGTAGCTGTTAGGTCAGCTGCCTCTGAAGGAGCACAATCTCTACACAACCTCAGGCCCAGGGTCATGTCCAGAGTGTACAACTAAATAAAAATAAAATAAAATGCTTCTTTTACTCTTTTCCTGCCTTCATTCTTATTGTACCTTTCCTTAAAAAAAATAAGTAAATCACTTTAATGTTAACATTCTTATATGTAGATAACCTAGAAATGTTTGGGAATTTTTGTCATTACTTCAGTCTATTTAAACAAAATCCTGAAGGAATAAGCTATAGTACAAGGGTAAGCTGGAAGTAGAGGAATTTTAGATCAAGAAGCACTTAGAGAGGTGGAGTATGTAGAATACTTTAGAGTGACTGAAGAGGCAGGAATCAAATCAGGGAACTAAGAATCTGTCTCTTGGGAAGAGAAGACAGCATTGCCAGAATGTAAGAAGGGAAACTGCTTATTTAGAACTAGAGCAGGGCCAGCCTACAATGGTCCCTGAGGAAGAGTAAACAAGGAAGGAAACAGGGAGACTCTACCAAGAAAAGCTCTACATTCCCACCTACTATCATCTTTTGCAGGGCTAGAAGATTCAGGCCTCAGGTTCGGGAAAGATCTCTACATTTCTCACTCATTTCTGACTCAATTACTAGGTATCTTCAAGGGCTGAAGGACCAGTTTCCCAATGGGAAAAAGACAGCAAATGTCTCACCTCTGGCCTTTCATCCACCCCAATGTATTCTTTACCACAATGTAGTCTCCCCTTAACTAGTAAGCTGGCTCTGTGATTAAAATTAACATGAGATTTAGGAGGTTTCCCTAGAATAGACAGGCAAATACATTCCCTGAAAACTTAGTATGTGCCAAGCAGCTTAAATACATTTAAACTGGCAGACTGTGTTTTGAAGAGAATAGTTAAATGACCGGTGTCAGAGTACAGAGAACGGTGGAGCCAAAATTCACAACCATCTAACTCTAAATTCATGCTCGCTCCATTCCATTGTGCTGCCTTCTAAGAAAACTTCACGTAACATTGTCTATAATTTGTACGCAGCAAACTAAAGATGACACACACCCAGATATAGTGCCAAACAGCATAGATATACTGAATGCATAACTAGCAAGGTTGCGCTCAAATCCCACAAACAGGTTTACAGGAAGGAAGTCTGGAGAACTTTTCACCTGCTCAGAAAGCTTCTGCACTTCCTCTAGGATGGAGGCAACAGGCCGACTCCTCTCCCGGCCACGTGTGAAAGGAACAATACAGTAACTGCACATGTTGTCACAGCCTCGCATGATAGACCTGGGGGGAAAAATGTCAAAACTTAGCAACAGGAGCAAGATGTCTTAGTCCAACTAAAGGAGTAGGACACAGCAACCTTAGCATCATCCTTTGGCAATGAATCCTCTTGACAACATGCTCATAATGGACCAATCTCAGATCTGAGAAGCACTAAGGCAGATATTTTTCATCTTAAAAAACTAGTATCTAGGTGTGCCCTAGAGGAGCACTGTGTCCTCTGAAGGACACAGGCCACATACCCCTGGGTTCAAGTCCTGGGTCCAGAGGGAAAACAACCAATGTGAACAACTAAAATGGAAATAAAACAAAATGCTCATTCTTCCTCTCTCTTCCTGCCTGTCTGCCTACTCACCTTCATTCCTACCCACACCTTTCCTTAAAAAAAAAAAAGCTAGTACACAGGCATGGCTTGGTAGCTCGGGAATTATTAAGTCTGCAGCTGAGGCAAGGTCCACATACATTCTAAGGACCAGGTTAGCAACCCAGGGCTGGGAGAAACAGCCAAAATGAACAAGCAAATTTTAAAAATGCTTCTTTCTCCTTCCTCTGCCTGCCTGCTTCTTTCCTCTCCGGAAAAAAGGAAACATTTAAAACAAAACACTAATATCTAAATATAGGATATAAATCAAACTATAAATGGAGTATACAGTGGTTATCTAAGGGAAAAAACTGGTAAAGAAATGGGGTTCAGATATATCATAACTGAACTTTCTGCATATATTTATATGTGTGAACTTTTTATTGCTAGGTTAGAAAAAAATAAATATTACAAAGTGTATATAAGGAGCAGAGATTATGGCTTTAAAACACACTGTTCTATATTTCTTTTCTTTTTTTTAAAGAGAAGATTGGAGCGACGGGAAGAAGCATTTTTTTAATTTATTTACTTACATATTTATTTGTGTCCCACCCCCCCAGCCCTGGGTTGCAACCCAGGGTCCTCAGGCTTTTCATGGCCCACACCCCAGCTGTCTCAGCTTCATGAGCAAGAAGGGCACGCCCTGGTTCCACATTTCTCACTCACTCCTGACCAACTGCCAGGTATCTCAGTTAAGCATGCTCTTTATTTTGCACCTTATATATAAAAGTCTCTATTTATTTTAAAGAAAAAATTATGGATATATTTGCATCAAAAATCACTTAAGAATTGTTAAATATCAGCTGTTATTTTCAGTAACCATTAGAATAGAGTACTAGACACCCATTAAAAATGACAGAACTTAGCAAATTTTTTCATAAATAATTACACAGTAAAGATTTTAGGCTTTGCAGACCAATGTTGAATTACTTAATTCTGCTATTCTGGTGGTAAAAAACAGTCAGAGGCTATCATATTTTGCTGTGAATAATGTGCATTCATGTTTTTGGCTCCAGTTTTCAGGAAAAAAAATTTTCATTTTAACTTTTTAATTCAAATTTTAATTTATTTATATTTAAGTACTTGCTTTTTGTATTATAAGGAAATAGCAGCATTTATTTTTTAACATTATGATACAAAAAATTTTATGTAACACATAGTTACAACACACAAGAACAGACAGAAGGTACAGGAAGCCTTCTCCCTGTCCCCCCACCCCAGTCTGGTGACACTCTCCGCAGGAGGAGGCCACAGTGTCTCCCGACTGCTCTGTGGTCCTGCCCTTTAGCATACTTAATAACTGTCAGCTTAAAGCTTGTAATGCCTGTATTTTTGCAAAAATACCAGCTAGACTGCTAACTCCCGCCTAAAGTGCATGAAGAGAAATGTTGCACTGCTCACCCTGTGTCATAAAGTTGGCATCACCTCTCTTATCAAGCCAGTCATTTACTCTGCGGACAATGTCACTCTTCCGTTTCATTTCATTGAATTATTGGCCAAAATTGCTTTCGTGGCAAGTTCATCCACGTTCAACAAAACCAATTATTGTATTGCATGTGGGTATCATTACTGATTTCTAGAGCTATACTTTTGACTCATAAGCATAAATAAAAGAATTAAAAACATTTATATAGATACAGAATTAGTAGTTCCCATATATAATGTGGGTCCTTATTTTTCCCTCACATACTTATTTGGGCTAAGAAAGTCCACATTATACAAGACATAATACAATGTAAACAAATGGGCATGGTTGTTATTTCAATTAAAAATATTTACAAAAACAGTTTATAAGTCAATTTCCCAATCTGTGTTACAGAAAATTAAATGACCTAAAAAATGTTTATCATTTTAAATAAGAGTATCTTCTGTAACCAAATATAACAAGAGTTAATTTTTATAAGTAAACACACACATAAAGTATATATACATATAAACACAAAAGGACAGAAATGATATACATGAAAATGATAACAGTGTTTATAACTGGGTGGTAGGAATATAGGTAATTCTTATTTTTTTCTTTTTCTTTCTTTCATATTTTAAAAGGAAAGGTGCAGGCAGAAATGAAGGTGAGCAGCCAGGCAGGCAGGCAGGAAGGAAGAGATAGAAGACACATCTACTTATTTTATTTAGTTGTTCATTTTGGTTGTCTCCCCAGCCCTGGGTCTTGAACCAGGGTCTTTGGGATATAAACTCTATCTGGTGGCTTTCTCCACTAGACGATCAGGGCGCACCTATACTTTAGTCTTTAAATTTTTTTTAATTTTTTTCCACATATGCTTCAACAAATATGAACTATTCGAAGTCACCAAATTTTTACTTCTCTTATTAATTGAAAAGATCCAGGAAGGGGGAGGCGGGGCGGCGTTCAGGAGAGCCCAAGATATTTTCTTGAATTAAAAAAAAAAAGAGTATAGAAAGAGGGGGAGGAAAGACCCCATATTATGTATATGAATATATATGCAAAGAATACGCTGAAAGGATTATCCAGTACTAATATGGCTTCCTCTGAGACGCAGGAATTCAAAAGACTAGGGATGACAACTGTGAAGGAGTCTTACTATATCATTTTTGTCTTTTTGTACTTTGTACTATGTGCATGTGTTACTTTTGTTTTTAAGGAAAGGTGCAGGCAGGAATGAAGGCGAGTAGACACGCAGGCAGGGAGAGGAGGAAGAAGCATTTTTTTATTTAGCTACTCACACTGGTTGTCACCCCAGGCCCGGGTTGTGAATCCAGGTCCTTGAGCTGTATGTGGACTGTGCCAACTGAAGTGGTGGACTTACACACCAAGTCAACAGGGCACACTAGTATCACTTTTTTAAATGTAACAAACACCTTATTTTAAAAGTGAGGCAGAAGTTCACTCCCTGTCTTGGGCAGTGACTCACACGAAGGCAGATGTGGCGCTGGTGCTCGTCTGCACTGGCATGACGTCAGCATAGGTCTCATCCAGAGAGAGCAGCACGTTGGCAGCTTGCTGGCCTGACTCAGCAACAGCCAGCAGTCGAGGAAGATCCCGATAGGCATCTGGACCAGCCAAAATATCCACTGTTTTCTCCCTGCTGAGGATCTCCTCCTTCAACCTCTCAGCCATACAGCCTGGGAGGGACATAAAATAAGCCTGTTTTTATGGCTGCTTTTCCATACATATTATCTCTAGTTGAATCAAGACATGAGTATATAGAAAATTCTCGAAGAGCTTAACATCATCCCTCATAGTTGCCCAACACGTCCTGAATCCTGCATCTTCCTATACAAGAAAACCACACGAAAAGGGATCTAAAGCAACTCAGTCAAATGCCATCCCCCAAATTAAAACAGCATCCAAAGCCTTTCTAAGCATGCATCATCTTTTTAATCAATTAAAAATTACTTGGAATAAAATTAAAAAACATTGCATGTCAGGAACTTATTATTTTAATAAAATTTACTTATATACAACTGCATATATGCCTTTTATCCCTCTTCTTATCCATAATATTTGCTAAAACCTAGAATAAATGAGTTAATCATCTATTTTGTATCTTTTGTATCCTAAAATAAATGGTTATTAAAAAGGCTATTTGATTTAAATCCATTTAAAAGTCCATTTTAATGCAAACATATTTAAAAACGATTCTTGGCTGTACATCCATGTTCACTGCAGCATCATTCACAGCAGCCAAAGGAGGAACAAGATAAGTGTCCATCAAGAGATATAGTGTGTGTCATGCAACGGAATATTATTCAACCTTAAAAGGAGATTTTGACACATCATAATACAGATGGACTTGACTACACTATTCTAAGTGAAATAAGCCAGTCTTAAAAGGACAGTATTATGTGCTTCCACATATATATATGTATATATATATAAACTCAGAGGCAGAAAGTAGAATGGTGGTTACCAAGGGCTAAGGGGGAGGAAGAATGGTAAGATAGTGTTTAAAGGGTATGTAGCTTCAGTTTAGGAAGATGAAAAAGTTCTGGAAATGAACGGTGGTGATGACAGCACAACAATGTGAATGTACTTAATATCACTGAACTGTATATTTTGAAAGGATTAAATGGCAAATTTTATGTCACACATATTTTATGTTACATATACTTTGCCAAAATGAAAAAATAATCCATTCTGACATTTCTGAAATTCCTAATAGATACATCCAGGGGCTTCTATAATGAAGAAACTGAAATGGAACAAAATATTTTAGCTAATCTTTCCATGCTTCTGAGTCACTTAGTAAATTAATCTATATAAGGAGATACGCTCCAATTGTGTTTCATCGAGAGAAGAATTACTTTAACTATTCCACAGCGGAGAAGTTTTAAGTTTAAATACATTAAATTTTAGGACTCAATGGGTACAGAATTTTTTTTTTTTAAAGGAAAGGTATAGGCAGAAATGAAGGCAAGCAGAGGCAGGCAGGCAGAAAGAGAAGAAAGAAGCATCTTTATTTACTTTATTTTGTTGCTTATCTTGGTTGTTTCCCTCCAGCCCCAGGACATGAACCCAGGTCCTTGAGATGTATGTGGACTACACCGGCCAAAGGCAGCTGGTCAAACTGCTACTCCACCAGGGAGCTCCCAGAATATTTTTGAAATATGCTTTCCAGCTATTCAGATCAGAACTATTCAACAGAACTTTCTAACATAATAAAAATATTTTTTTTGTACTGTTCAAACTGGTAGCAACTAGTTAAGGTGACTATAGAGAAGCCACATGTGGTTGGTGAGAACGAAGAAGTGAATTTTTAATATTATTTAACTTTAATTAAATTTAAATAACCACATCTATCTAGTGGCCACCATATCGATGAGTGTATAGCTACATATTTACTTGGGCATACTTCAGGAGGCACATCCTGGTGGCCTAGCAGTTTAGTCTACCACACATAATCTGCATATATCCATAGGTCCCCAGTTCGAGACCTGCGCCTAGCGGAAACAGCAAAGATGAACAACTAAATAAAAAGCTTCCTCCTCTTTCTTCTGCTCTGCCTGCCTGCTGACCTTTATTCCTGTGAGTATCTTTCCTTTAAAAAAAAAAAAGGAAAAAAGAAAAATGCCTACATTGCAAATTCATGCTGCTCCTTCAGACTTCAAATTTTCTGCTATCCGTTACTCTGGGCCACCTGAGTCACATTAGACTGTAGGAAGGATAGCTCTATTTCTATTACCTATTACTGCAATGAACTATGAAAAGCCCTTTTATGAATTTTATAACATTTAATCGTACAGTCTCTGACATTAAGTACAAGAATTGCATTAAATATATAAGATTTCTTCATACACTACAAATCCAGTCTCTAAAGGAAACCCTAACATATAAAACAACGTGGAGCCCAAGTCTCAAAATTCACAAAACATGAAATTACCAGATACCTAGAATCCCAATCTTCAGAGGCACTCGGGAGCGGATCCGCTTTGTCTTCAGGGCTTTAAGCTGATGTAAACGATTCCAGATGGTCTGTTCAGCCTTCTCCCTACAGATATCAGAGGTAAAACTGAACCTAAAAAAAACTACGTGTACAAAGCAATCTAAAAGAGTAGGACAGGCACACCCTGGTGGCTCAGATACTAAGCCAGGTGCTGGGGAGTCGATCATGTAAAACCCAAAGACTCAGCTAGAGAAGCAACCAAAACAAGTAAATAAAAATACTTCCTTCTCTTCCTTCCTTTTTAAAAAATGTTTCTTCTTCCTCTCCTTTCTTTCCTCTCTTTAAAAAAAAGAATAAGGTGTGCCTTGGTGGAGCAGAGATTGAGTACAGTTCCCATACATCCCAAGGTCCTGGGTTTGCATTCCAGGACCAGCGGGATCAACCAAGATGAATAAAGAAAGAAATAAAAAAGCATTTTCCTCCTCCCATTTCCTACTTGTCTGCCTCTGCTCGCCTTCATTTCTGCCTGCACCTTTCTTTAAAAAAAAAAAAAAAAATTTAATAAAAATGTAGGATACTAGGAAGAAAATTAAAATCACCTTCAACCCATTTTTTTTTTTAACCCTTGGCCCCAAGTCTTGAGCCCAATCCATAGGTTTTACATGGCCTGGACCGTAGCCACATTAGCTGCCTAAGCCACAGGGGTGCACCAACCTTCAGCCTTTTAAATGAATATCTGTCTTGTAGATTATAGGAAGTAGGAGGGAACCTATTAAAGAAGCACCACTTTTGTAAATCATGATTCCTAAAATGAAAACTTTTTGGCCCATATCCAAATCCTTACAAGTCTTTAAGTCAAACTCAAAACAATCTACTTCACAAAGCTTCCCCAACCCTCCTTGACCGGAGTTTCTCCTCACGTTGCTGCTCTATCACGTTATTATACTTTTTCCCTATACTCAGCAATTTCTCCTTCAATTTCTCCTTTTTATTGTTTGATTTTTCTACCTAGTACTTTCTACCAGATCTATATGTATATCTGTCTCAGTTCCCGTATTAGACTAAGCTCCTTAAAGCCAAGCTCCATTGAATAAAGATTCATTTCTGAATCTCCTAAAGGACGGGGTTCAGTGTCTTGCAGCAGAGACTCTCAGAATAAAAACACTAGATAGAAGAATTGAAAGTACAATCCTAGAGCCTCTGAAACTAAGTATTCAGCTTTAACATCTCTTGTAGATAGAAACAAAGTAAGAAATAGTATATTTACCTTCAGGCTACCACTCATCTCTGTTCGAAAGAATTCTGACCCCTAGCCACTGACTGCACCCCAGCCCAAAAAGCTACATCATAAACATGTACAACTAGTTGTAAGAAAAACCTCAGAAACAGTTGGGTGGCTCAACACCACTCAGTTTCCCCACCTATAATATGGGTTTGGTAACAGCACCTACTTAATAAGATTGTTGTAAGAATCAAATTAGCTAGTATAGCACTTAGTACAGAACCTGACAGACAGTATATGCTCAGCTAATGTCAGCTGATTCTGCCGTTACTATCGCCACTGCAAATTCGGTGGCTCTTCTCCATAAGTCAGCCAGCCTTGCGCTATTAGCTCCAGTATTAATAGTTAAGCTAAATTCACTTCCTAGGTAAAAAACAAATTCCCACCTGATAGAACATGTAACAAGAAGGATCACATCAGCCTGAGTGGAAAGCAAGGAAAAAAAGAAAAATTACGATCTTTAAAATTAGCCTCACTGCCCACCACCGTTTTTAAAAAAACTGTTGCATTATGATTTAATCTAATTGCACAAAAATCAGAAATTACAACTCTGGCTATCTAAGAGAAAGGTTATACATGCCTCCATATTCAATTCTGTCCTTATATTTGAACAATATGGTGAATTTTTTACATCATGATGGATCAATTTAGAATTCCCATGCAACACCTCAAATTACACAAAATGGAAGCAATCTTTAAAGCTCTGTATTAAATTTTCATGCTAATGATAAAAGCCTTTATTTATGGGCAAATTTGGGTTACAATGTATTAGGTTACTATACCTTGAAAATGTTGGTGACTCACCCTTTTATTTTTAGTTGTGGTAAAATACAGATAAAAATGTACCTTCTTAATCACTTTTACATGTACAGTTGAGTAGCAGTACGTTCATTCAGGTTCAACAATCACCACTCAACCTCTAGAACTAAAACATCTTCCACAACTAAAACTCTGCTCCCAATAAACACTCCCCATTCTGCTCCTCTTTACAGGCCATTTTTAACTACATTCCTTGCCTGAGGGCACACATCACCATAAAAATTTCAAAACAAACTGGAACAAAAGCACACTTTGGTCTCATGGTAAATAATCTTCACATTTTCACTTTTAGCAGGCTATACCCTATTCCAAAAACTACATCTAAGAACTGGCCAAGGTCAGTTGTCTCCCAGGCCCAGAAAACTAAAGGAACTAGGAAACAAACATACCTCTTGTAGGTTACCAGTTCGTAAGTAGCCACTCTTCTGTAAGATAGACCAGGCTATCTCTGTGTCATTCACATTCATCTGGCAGCCATAGGTCTCAAGGTAGACTGCAATGAGAGGGAAATTCCATAGTAAGCAAACAAAGAGATCACGTCTTAAAAAGTCTTCTTCCCAAATGTCCCCAGAAACACCTAAGGCAATTGGTTTTCCACTAAGTCCCAAGTTGTACCTTCAAAACCTTTCAGAACAAAAGAAATACTGTATTTTACATAGACACATTAATTATAAGCCACGCCACTAGAAAATGGATACAACATGCACCTGAGAATTCAAGAAACACAGTTTTAAAAACAATTAGAAAAGGGAGGATAGCTGATAGTGTTGATATCAATCTGAGGAAAAAAATAAGTTTAAATCCACACATTAAATGTCATCTTCTAAAAATGAGGTTCTCCAGAGATAGCAGCAGTAGCCAAACAGTATCTAAAACCGTAAGTTAAGGGCATGACTTATGCTTCAGAAGCTGGTGTACAGACCATGTAAAGGCCAAGGACCCAGGCTCGCAACCTAAGGCTTCTTTCCCTCCTTTGCTCCCTCCCTTCCTTCCTTCCTCTCTTTAAAAAAAAAAAAAAGAAAAGAACAGCATCCCCTGGAGGAGCAGCTGTGAAGTCACTCACCTCCAAAGGAGCATAGGTCACATATTCCTGGCTTCGATTCCCAGTCTGGGAAACAGTGTGACCTAATAAAAATAAAATAAAATGTTTCTTCCTCCTCTCTACCTATAAGCCTGCCGACTCACCTACATTCCTGTCTGCACCTTTCCTTAAAAAAAAAAAAAAAAAAAGAAAGAAAGAAAGAAAAGAACAAGTTACAAATAATGAGCACCAGAGGATTACAACCAAATCTTTAAGAACCATGTCTAGCTGTCGTTTAATATCTACTGAAACATTTTTTAAGGGCATTTTAACAAACTGCATAGTGTTTCTAAGAAAACTGCTAAAAGCATGCCCTGGTGTCTCAGGCATTAAGTCAGAATCTGGGGCATAGTCCACACAAAGCCTAGGGGCCCAAGTCTGGCACCCAGGGCCAGAAGGAATAACCAGAAATTAACGATTTTTTTTAAATGCTTCTTCCTCCCCTCTCTTCCTTTTTTCCTGCCTGCCTGCCTTCATTCCTGTCTGCCTTCCTTTAAAAGAAATTTTTTTAATTTAAAAAAAAACTACCTAAGCATAAAGAGTAGATTTCTACAGCACCAACTATAAAATCGTCCTTATGATTTAGGGTAATCTAAAAATAAGAACAGAAATTAGTTTTCAAATGCAAACAAAGAGAGGACTCCCCAGAACTTGTTTCTATCCCCAGCTACAGGTATCAACATTATCAGTTTCTTTATGTTAATGTTACTAGAATGAGTTGGAAGATTCCATAACTTAGCAGACTTCCCACACTCTTAACTGCCCAAAGCCAGGTCTGCAATAAAAGAACAATTAAAAAGTATGGCCATGGATGCTGGAAAGGAGCAGAGCAGGAAGTCAAAGAGAAAACAAAAGTAAAACCAACCTTTTCTCTGCCTTCCTAAAAGTTCATCCACCATGAGATATGGAGGTGGGTCCTCCACATCTGAAGAAGGCAGATTCTGTTGAGGAGCTGACGTGCTTCTTAGAAAATACTGAAAAGTCGGTCCAGTGGCCAACCTGGAGCTAAAATCCTTCTGAACTCCATCTTCCTGCTGTCTCTCTGGATTGGGACCTGCAGTGCTGGAAAGACTTCTATGTGCCCTGAATAGCAGCCAGGACACAGAGGATAAGGGGTCCCACTTCCAAGATCTCAGCGTTGGGAGGACACGCTGTAAAGAATGCATGCCGCTAAATAAACAGCATATCTGCAAAAGAATGATGGACGTCAGCAACATTTATTGAACACTGGGAACAAGACACTGCTCTAAGCATTTCACAGGTATACTCTACTTCATTTCACTTCAAAGATAGTGTTTTTTAAGGCATGACCTAGTGGAGTAGAGGTTGGGTACAGTTCACATATATCCCAAGGTCCCAGGCTGTGTTCCAGAGACAGCCTGAACAACCAAGATGAACAACTAAATAAAATGCTTCTTCTTCCTCTCTCTTCCTGCCTGCCTGCCTGCCTCGGCTCGCCTTCATTCCTGCCTGTACCTTTCCTTGAAAAAAAAGATACTGTACAGTTCACAAATTAAAGGTCTATGACAACCCTGCATCAAGCAGTCTATTGATGCCATTTTTCCAAGATCAGATGGTAACTGTGTGTTTCTGCCACATTTCAGTAATTCTTGCAATATTTCACACTTTCTCATTATTATTTTAATTGTTAACAGTGATCTGTCATGAATGATCTTTGATGTTACTTTTTCTTTACTCTACCAGTGCAAGTCTGATGTTACTATAATTGTTTTGGGGAACCACAAACCATGCTCATATAAACCAGCAAACTTAATCGATAAATGCATGTGTTCTGACTGCTCCACTGGTCATTCTCCCATCTCCCTTTTGAGCCGCCCTTTTCCAAGACACAAAATTTTGAAATTAGGCAAAAATAACCTGATAGTGATCTCTAAATGTTCAAGTAAAAGAAAGAGTTGTATGTCTCTCACTTTAAAACAACAGCTAAAAATGGTTAAGCTTAGTGAGGAAGCCACATTAAACCAAAAGACTGAAAGCTAGGCTGCTTGTACCAATTAGCCAAGCTGTTAATGTCAAGGAAAAGTTCTTAAAAGAAGAAAGTTCCACTACAATGAAAACACAAATGATAAAAAAGCAAAACAAGGTGTATCCTGGTGGCATAGTGGCTTAATGCAGGCACAGTCCATATACATATCAAAGTTCCTGGTTCAAGACCCGAAGCTGGGGAAAACAGTCAGTGATAAATGACTGAATAAGATGTTTCTTCCTCCTCTCTCTTCCTACCTGTCTGCCTATCTGCCCTCATTCATGCCTATACCTTTCCTTAAAAAAAAAAAAAGCACAAAACAATTTTATTCCTCACTTGAAAACAAGTTTTAGTAGTCTGGATAGGTTAAACCAGTCACAACATTTCCTTAAGCCAGATTCTAATGCAGAGCAAGCCCTAACTCTCTCCGATTCTATGAAGGCTAAGGGAGGTAAGGATGCTGCAAAAGAAAATGTTGAAGCTAGCAGAGGGTTGGCTGTGAGGTCTAATTAAGGAAAGATGTCATCTCTACAACATAGAAAGGTAAAGTGAAACAGCAAGTGCTGATGTGGAAACTGCAGCAGGTTATCTCGAAGATCTAACAGCTAAGATAATTTACAAAGGTAGCTACACCAAACAGCAGGTACTAATGTAATACAACAGCCTCATATTGAAAGAAGATGCCATCTAAGACTTCCATAGCTAGAAGAGAAAAGCCAATGCCTGGCTTCAAAACTTCACACCTCCATGGTCCACTCTGTGGAGTAGCAGCTGGGTCCACCACCTCCGGCCAAGTGCAGTCCACATACATCCCAAGGACCAGGGTTTCCACCAGGGACCCAAGTACTATTTACCAAGAGGACCAACTAAAGTAAAAATGAAAATGCTTCTTCCTCCTCTCTCTTCCTGCATGCCTGCCTACTCACCTTCACTCCTGCCTGAACGTTTCCTTTAAAAAAATTTTTTTCTTTTTTTAACTTTTGAAGTCAATGCCCTTTACTATGCCCAAAATCCTAAGGCCCATAAGAATGATGTTAAATATACTCTGCCTGTGCTCAATAAATGGAATCACAAAGCCTGGATGAAAGCACATAAGGTTACATGGTTTACTGCTATTGTAAGCCCACAACTGAGACCCACTGCTCAGAAGATTTCTTTCAAAGTATTACTGCTCATAGACAATGCATCTGTTCACTAAAGAGCTTTAATGATGTCCAAGATTAATGTTTTCACGCCTGCTAATACAGCATCCATTCTGAAGCCCACGGATCAAGGAGTCATTTTGACACGCCAGGGCGCCCCCTGGTGGTCTGGCAGATAAGCTGGCCACCTCCAGCTGGCGAAGCTCATACATCCCCAGGACCCCGGTGTGCGACCTGGGCGCCAGAGGGAACAACCAATATGGACAACTAACGGAAAAATAAACAAAATGCACCTTCCTCCTCTCTCTTCCTGCTCACACCTTTCCTTTAAAATATATATATATACATATGTATATATATATATATATATGTATATATATAGCATTACAGTGGGTGGCTACAATGTGTCAGGCGTGGGACCAAGCACTGTAATTCTCACAGCAACCCTGTGCATTTGGTTTTATCATGCCCACTTCACAGGTGACCAAGCTAACTATCCGAAGGAAGGGCTTAACTCGACCAAAGTCGCAGGCAAGCAGGCAGCGTGGAAGGGAAACAAACATTGTGACTCCAGGGTCCGTGCTGAAACTACCGTGCCATCGTCCCCTGGAACACCGCGCATTTCGGGGTTCATCGCCTCTTCTGCCTCATATGCGGGCAGGCGAGCTTGTGCAGACCACCTCCGACCCGCGCGCCACTCACCTCCCCAGCCCCAGCCCCAGCCCCAGCGCAGCGCAGCGCAGCGGAACTTCGGCTCAGGTCGGGATGCCCACCTCAGTCACCCAACGCTGCGCGCCGGCGAAGAACTTCCGTTCCGCAGGGACTACGTCCGGGGTGTCTCAACGGAAGTGCCTCCTCCGCACGGACCGGGTTGTTCCAGGTTCCTGACTGAAAATGTCCGCTGAACCAACAGAAGCTCCCAGCCATAAGTAGCAACTGAAGTTTAAAATGTGGTGATTGTTAGTTAAATGACCTTTATATGTACCATACACCCCGATGTCAAAGAATGAAAAATATCTCATCAATAATTTTTATGTTGCTTGTGTATTGTAATATGTGGGATATAATAGATTAAATATATTACTTTAAATAATCGCACTTTTTTTTAACTTGTTTAATGTGGCTAATGGGAAATGTTAAATTACATATACGGTACATACTCACATTCTATTTCTATTGAACAAGGCTGCTGTACAAGCTAAAAACTCCCTGGCGCGCCCTGGTGGAGTAACGGTGTGATCAGCCGCCTTCAACCTAGAGCACAACCCATGTACATCTCAAGGACCTGGGTTAGTGCCCCAGGGGTGCGGGGAACAAGCAGAATGAACAACAAATAAAATAATTCTTCCTCCTCTCGTCCTCACTCTGCTCACCTTTATTTCTGCCTGCATCTGTCTTTTAAAAAAAAACCAAAAACCTCCTGATTCACATTTTCAGCCAGAACCTTGATCACCACCACCACCTACAACCCCAACAAACTTACAGACTCATAGTTCAGCTGTCTGCATGGCACCTCCCCTTGGGTGTCTAAGGACTATCTCTGACAATACAGGAGTCTTCATTTCCACACAAACAGCCTCACTTGCCCCTGCCCATCTAATTCATCATAGCAAATGACCCCAAGTATCATCCCAGTTGGAGTAGGAGAAACTGAGGAGTCATTTTTGTTTCCTCGCCCTCAATACCCACATTCAGCAAGTCCTGTTAGCTCTATCTCCCAAGTGTCTGAAATCTGCCCAGCTTCCTGTTCTCCCATTCTTCCCGCGCTACATCTCTAATCCAGGCAGCCTTCATCTCGTCCAAAGTGATTGCAATAGCATGCTAACTAGTATCCTTGATTCTGCCCTTGCCCTTGTTTCCTACAGGTTATTTCCCACACGGTGCCTAAAAGAGTGTGTTTGTTTATTAACTCAAATCACATCATTCCACTGCTGAAAATCCCCAGTGGTTCACCATTGCCTTTGCAATAAAATATAAATTTCCTACTGTGTTCTAGGGCCTGCATGATCTGGCTTTTGCTTACTTTTAATCCTTTAACCTACTTCTTTTTTTTTTTCTTTCTTTTTTTTTTTTTTTTTTTTTTTAAGGAAAGGTGCAGGCAGAAAAGAAGACAAGTAAGCAGGCATGGAGGAAGAGAGGAGGAAGAAACATTTATTTAATTTGGTTATTCATCCTGATTGTTACCCCTGAGGATCTTGGGTTGTGTGTGGACCACACCCAGTATACCAAACCGCTAGGCCACCAGGGCACATCTAACCTACTTCTTACTACTTGCTTCTCCTAATATGTTCTCTCTAGTTGACTACACTTCAATTACACAATTTTATTTTTCTGCTTCAATACCTCAAGCACATGTTTATGTCAGAAACTTTGTACTTACTATTTTCTTTCTGGTATGCTCTTTCCCCATTGTTTCCTGGATGGCCGCTTCTCAACCTTCATATATCAGTTCTTCAGGGAAGCCCTCTCTGACCATCCTATATAAACTGCTCCCATCACTATCACATCAAGTTCTTTACAATATTTTTTAATATCCAAAATCTTAGCATTATTTTTTTCCTTGTCATTTCCTGGGAAATCAGACTTTCAACTCTGAAAGCAGGGACACATTGAACGAGGTTGCTCTGAAATATTCCCAGGATCTAGCATAGGATCTGACTCATAGAAGGGCTTAATAAATATAGGTTAAATGAGTAAATGATTTCTTTATGTTTTAGTTTGGGTTTCCTAGAAGTAGACCTGAGACAAGGATTTTGTGTGTGTGTGTGTGTGTGTGTGTGTGCGTGTGTGTGTGTTTTTAAGGAAAGGTGCAGGCAAGAATGAAGGCTAGTAGGCAGGCAGGAAGGAAGAGAGAGGAGGAAGAAGCATACTAATTTTATTATTATTTAGATGTTCACATTGTTTGCCTTCCCCACCAGGCCTGGGACTTGAACCCAGAGGTATGTGGCTTGCTCTTTCAGAGGCAATTGATCTAACTGCTGCTCCACCAAGGCGCACAGAGACAAGAATTTAATGAAAATAGGTGATCTCAGGAAACTAGGGTAGTCAGAGAATGCAGCAGGGAAGGGAAGGTAGTCAATAAAGACCATTATCAAGCCAGCTGCCGTGGTGGGCATTTGGGTCTTATCTGAGAAACAGTAGAGAACACATACCTCAGAATTATTTCACCCAAAAGGAGAGGAAACCTGGGTAGTTGTAAACTAGTTATGGTGGAAGGACGTCCCTCTGTTCTTTAATTCCTCGGCATTTCTGATCTGCCTGTGCAGGGAGGTCTTTACTTTGGGAAAAAGCCCTCTATCAATAACATGCAGACACTTGCTCAAGGACTATGAATTAGTAAGACAATGGTGACCATAATAGTCCCCACTACAACTGACCTCTGAATTCTCATGAGAACTCTGTGAGATTATCATTGACCCACTTACAGGTAATAAAACTGAAAATACAAAAGGTAGTCAAGTGTTGAAATTCACAATTAGCACATGGCAAAACTGGGATTCACTTATGATCAGACTGACCTCAAGCCCTATTCCTACCACTGGCTGGGTTCCCTTGGAGGCTCTGAACTTACTGTCTGATAGCCACGGCCAACTTAATCACCCCTGCTGATTCCTAGTTTCTTGACCTCAAAGTGGTTGCTATGTGGAAAATACACTTCACTGGGGGTGGGAGATGGGAAGACAAATTAGGAGAGCATTTAGGAGGTTGTGGATGCTGTCCACAAAGGGATTGGGGAGTCCTGGACCACAGTGGTCTCTTGGGCAGTAAATGAGATAAAAAACAGAATTCATAGATTCCAAGAGTTTGAAACATACTGCAATTAAGTTCACCCTGTCTCCTTATATGACTGCTGCGTGCCAATTCAATCAATAAAATACTAAGTCCTACACAGACCAAGAATTCTATTATGGTTCCTGTGTTTTACTGTGGTTCTCCAGATAATCTAAATATAGTGAGATCATTTGGGGCAATTGTTAGCACTATGAAAGTTCAAAATTTCAGAATTACTAGAAAACCCGTGGACTCTAGAGACAGGTTTTTAGACACTCAGTCATCTAAAGACCGGAAAATATTCAGGTTTACTGTCAGAGTATTTTCAGGGCAAAGGGAAGATGCACTATCCTAATCTAGTCATTGGTGGGGGCCACTTGTGCCCCTCAGAGCCCCATCATGGTGGCAGTACCTGCATCCCAACTGGACTTACATTGCTGGGAGAGGCCTTTCATCCATCTCACCAAGAGCAGATGCCACTCCTCCTACCCCGGTCTCCCAAAGGACCCTGTACTTCCAGGTATACCAAGTCCCAGAGAGCCTACTTCTTTCATCATGGCCTTCTTCACACTTAGATTTATCCTCTTGGAAACACAGGAGAGAGAAATCCTAAAGCCGGAAGGAAGTCACTTTCAGCATTTCCAATGCAAGAGAATCAAGGAGGAGCCAGATTTTGAACCCAGGTCTATCAGACTTTGAGAACTGACTCTTTCGAATCTGGACTTCCTCCTAGAGGTCCCATGGGGAGCTGTCATCTTCCTTCTTTGTGGCTAAGGCAGGAGGCAGCAGATTGCCCTTGAGATCAAACTAACTGTATGAGGGGTGTTCTCTGGTGCCTGTTATGCTGCCCCCACCCCCGCCCCACACACGCTCAACACCATTCCCAGCATCCCCTCCTATGCTACCCACACACATAACACATACAAGCCCACATGGGCCATTTCCAACCAGGAACCATTTCCCACCGCTCTCCCTCCTTACCCACTGCATTCCAACCACAAGAGTCTGCTTTTACTTGCCATGTTGTTGTCTCAGACGGTGTTGGGTCTTGAGTGGTAAAGGTGACTTCTCTTGACTCCAGGAAGTTGGAAGCCCCGGGTTGCATCCCATCTCAGGATCTCGCACCTGAAATGCTATTTCCCCTTCCACCTGAATAGCTCCTACCATTACTCAGTAACAGTTCTGTTACTGAATAGGTATTCCTCCCCTTCTCCTTCCCCACTCATGTCAAGCTCAACTACATTACTTGTTTTGATCAATGGAATGTGAGTAGACATAAAGCAGACAAAGGATGTGAAAGTGCTTCTGCGATGTGCTTGTTCAGTGACTTGCCACAAGAAGCACATTCCCTGGTAGTGGATACTCCTTTATCCTGGGATCCTGAAGGAATTAACAAAAAGTAAACCTGAACTTGACCCTTAGCCTAGAGAGAAAAGCCATTCAGCCAAACCCAGCTTCTGCAATAAACATGCAGCCCCAGAAGCATAAAAATAAATGCTGTTTCTGTGGCCACGGCATTATTACAGCAAGAGATGATTTTTAATTTTAATATAAAAACCGATACTCAGTGTGCCCTGGTGGAGCAGCAGTTAGGTCAATCGCCTCCACAGGAGCAAGTCATGTACCCCTGGGTTCTGGTAAACAACTAACCAAAAATAAAATAAAGATACTTCCTCCTCCTTTCTCTTCCTGCTTCCTACCTGCTCACCCACATTCCTGCCTGTACCTTTCCTTTAAAATAAATAAATGAATAAATAAAATAAATAATAAAATAAAAACTGATACTCAATTCTGTTATTAGAAAACTTTAGTACATTTAGAATAACCTGAATATGAATCTAAGTCTACTTTTTTCAACTGTAAGTTTTATGAAATTCAAAATACAAATCTAGACTTTCCAGTGAGATGTACCCTGGTGGAGTGGAGTAGCAGTCTGGTCCACTGCCTCTGACCCAGCGCAGTCTGTAAGGTGGATTTAAGGTGGAGACGGCCAGAGTACGTGTGTGAAGGAATTCACAAGTAAGCAGGCAACAGAAAACTCTGAGCAAATGATAGAAAAATTTATTCACTTTCCAAGGGATGAAAGGGACCAGACTCAAAGGGAATCGGCATTGGATGGCAGGGATTTGGGTCTATATAGTAAGTCTGGGTGAGGTGGCAGCTGAGTGGTATGCAAGAAACTTCTCAGCTTCCTACATAGCTAGGAGACAGGATGCCCTTCCAGCTTCCATTGCATTGAGAGGCTTCCAGCTTGAAGGGGGTCTTGCACTCTCTGGAAAAGAGCTTTTCCATCTCTTTCAATTTTAGGTCTTGCCTCCTCTGTACCAGGCAGCTTGGAGGGGTCAGGATGTGGACTCCAGGTAGCTGGTGCTGTTGCTGCTGTTATCTTGTTTTCAGCAAGGTGATTTTTCGTTGTCCTAAGGCTCGAGATAAACACTGGGTAGAAATGTTTCTTTTCAGTCTCCCTTACATAGTCCACATACACCCCAAATACCTGGGTTTGTGTTCCGGGATCAGGGAGAACCATCAAGATGAACAACTAAAATGAAACTAAAGTGTTTCTTCCTCCTCTCTCTTCCTCCCTACTGTCCTACTCACCTTCATTCCTACCTATACCATTCCTTTAAAAAAAATTTTTCAGTGAAAAATTTGCAACTGAATAGAGACCAATATAGGTGTAAAACACACACCAGATTTCAAAGACTTAAAAAAATAATGTAAAACGGCTCAATAAATTGCTCTATGATGTGTTGAGTGATATTGTTTTGGGTATATTGGTTTCAATAAAATGCTATTAAAATTATTTTCAGAGCTAAAAAACAAAATTTGCCGAAAATACCAATAGATTATCCTAATGAAAAGTTTTATGAAGGGCAAATACTATTTGCTGATCAACCATAAAATAAAGTACATATACATACTTTAAAAATTATTTCGTCTATATTTTTTACTTTTTAAAAATGTGACTGTGGAAACGTTTAATTACATATGTGGCTCACATTGTATTTCCAGTGGATAGTAGAAAGTCAGGGCATCCTGACGGTGAATAAGGACTCCAAAGTCAGAAAGAATTGGTGTGAATCCATTTTCCAACTGTGTGGTTTTGGTAAATAACTCTCCCCCTCTGAGGCCCACCTTCCTTACCTGTGAAACGGAGACCGGCACGCCCACCACGCGCGAGTGCGTGGTGAGGATCCCGGGAGGAAGGCAGGCCCGTGTCCAGCAGATACTTGTGCTCTCTAAACGGGCACTCTCACTACAGTTGTCACTGAACTTTTCTGGACAGCACAAGCCGGGAGGGAGCTCTAATTGTGGAAAATTCAAATCCAGCCAGCATGTTACAGCTTCCAAAGAACATTCCACAAATGGGGCGGCCGGGGGCAAATGGCGGTGGAGCCCCCTGGACAATGGGGAAGAACACTGGGTGATTTGGTGGAGGGCAGGCTGTGTTGACATATATCTAAGAAATGGGAAACCTATACACAGGAAATTATTTTAATGTGTAGAACAATTACTATGATAAAAAAAAAATTTTTTAATTACTTTGAACTTTTACTAAATTTAAAGAAAAAGTGCAAGGAGAAGACTTTTATAATAGTTGAGTTCTGATCTCACTTAACCAATAAATTATATTTTAGAAAAAGAAAAAAGCACATTCCACAAAAGTTCACTCCAAGAATCCTTCCTTCTACAGGTAAGGGGTCTGAGGCGCTATAGAATGCTTTTTAAAATGGGGGGGTCCATAAATTCTTTCTTGAGAGGTAGAGCCATGAGCCTGGGCTGAGCTTAGTAACTCACTTTTAATGAACAGAAAACACTATGTGACAGTATGTGATACCCAAGACTGGGTTAAAAGAGGCACTGTGGATTCATCTTGATGGTCTCTTCTGTGTCACTCACTCTAGGGGAAGCCAGCTGCCTTGTCGCGAGCACACTCGAGTAGGCCTGTGGTCCAGCCCACGTGGTGAGAAACTGGGGCTTCCTGGAAACAGCTGAGTGAGCAACAGCGGAAAAGGACACAGCCCCAGTCAAGCCTTCAGATAAGTGCGGCCAGCCAATATCTTGACTAAAACTTCATGAAAGACCAACCTAGCTTAGCCCCTCCAATTCTTAATCCACAGAACCTCCAAGAAAATAAACAAGGATGCTTTTTCAATTGTTAACTTTTGGAGTCTTTTTTTCACGCAACAATAGATAACCAGTACACTCTCTTTGACACTGAGGTGCTAGGCCTATTCTTCTTCAGGACAAGGGGTCCCGGTCTTGGGTCTGGTGCATCTTGGAACTACAGGGGCCACCAAAGGATCCGAAAGCCAAGGTACAAACCACAGACATTGAGCCAGGCTGCCTATGTGTTCACAGGCGGTTTATTCATACGAGAGCAACGAGGAGAGAGGATGAAGAGAAAATAAACAGATGCCCCAAGTGGTAGAGCCAAGAGATGAAATGAACAGAAAGACTCCTCTTCTTTCTCTTGCCATGGACCCTAGGAAACTCCAACTTCAGATGGGACCTCTGAGGGTGGCTCAGGTGTTTCTAGAGAGCCCGGCGGTTGTTGGCTGGGATTAGGATCCCCTCAAGGGTAGGTCCCAGGCTCGGAATGGCTTCTGTGTACATAAAATATCTCTCTTCAAAAGGCACTGAGGAGGTTTGGGGGGCAGCAGGGAGGCTACCCCATCACAGGCAGGAGTCCCTATTTTCAGAGTCTGAGTCCCAGTTCCCAAGACTATCCCAGCCTCCCTTGGAGGCTGACTCTGCACACCTGTTCCTTTCCTCTCCTTTCTTCCCTCAGCCCAGCAGTGAGCAGTCAGCGGAGGGCCAGGTCAGGCCATGTGGTGAACACCCTCTCTTCAAGGATAGTGAATCTGGTGATCTCTAGGCCAGAAGCCCAAGGCGGGTGACTTTGGCCGAGAGGAAGGAGTGGATGATGAAAACCATGGTTTTGGGGCACGAATGCAGGTCCAGTTGCTGCAGGATGGATGAAGAGAAGGATCAGGAGCCCCACCCAGCCTGGCCTCCAGGAGAGCACAGCCCCCGCCCCCTCCACTCACAATCTCTCCTTCAGCACCCCCGAAGTCCAGGAAAAGGAGACTGGCGCCATCATCCGATGACATCTGTAGCTTCTCAAAGGGCTGGCGAAGCAGCACAGCCCGGGCCGCACCCGGCTCAGTCGCCCACAGGGTGAAGCCCTTGTCAATGTGCACAGAGAAGCTGCAGGGACGGCCGTTCCACGTGCAGGCTGCGGGGAGGGTGAGTGGGCACAGGCACAGCCAGCACCTCAGAAATGACAAACCCCACCTCCAGAACCCACAGGCAGCTCCAAAAGTGGAGCTTGAAGACCACCAGGAATGGGATGCCACCTGTATGACCACCCTAACCGTCACCCCTACCCTAAAAATACAGAAAGATGGGCACTCAGAGAAACTACACCCCACTTCTAGCCCCACTTCCAGCAACACCAAAAGCAGAAAAGGGGAGCTTAGACTATGCCATGGACAGGAGGCCCACTCACTATAAAGACATCAGTAAATCCACCCAGCATGGCCCTTGGCAACCTTAGGACCTGGAGAATTGCCTAAATGTGAATTTCAGATAAACAATTCTTAATTTGAATATACTTATACTAAAAATGTCTTGGTTTTTCTAAAATTCAAAATTAAATAGATGTTCTATATTTCATCTGGCAGTCTTAATCCACGTGCCATCTCTCATATCCTCACCAGCAAGAATCATAAAGTCAGGGGAAGAAAACCCAGGGAAAAGAGTCTCACTACCTATCAAGGCCCCAGCACATCCAAAGCTTTCTATCCCCTCCTGAAGCACCCTAAAGATGGAAGCTTGAATACCTCTGGAGGAAAGAGGTTCGTCACCAGAGAGGCACTCCCAAGTCCACCCAGCCCACCTGTGGACACCTCCTGCACACCCTCAGCAGCCCGGTGACAGCCATCCACCAGCTGCCGGGTCCAGGCAGCCAACTCCTGCGGTGACTCCACGCTGAACAGGTGAGTGTCCACACCATGGCGTGTGCCCGTGCGCAGGGCAAAAGAGAGCTCCGCATCATAAGGCACCAGGCCTTTGGAAGGGCCTGAGTGCACCAGCCTGCGGGTGGAGGGAGACAAGAGTGCTAAGCTGGAGACCTCCAGCCACAGGGAAATAGTTTGAGATCAAGGGCCAAAGACCTGGAAAGGGACTCTGTGACTCCTTTACCACCTAATTGGGAGACAGGACTTCCAGAAGGACACTAACTCACAGGAGACTATCCCCTGTCACTCCCCCTCACTCCCTCAGCTCCAGATTTACTGATGCCTTCAAACCCACCAAACACACTCCTTCCTTAGCACCTCTGCTTACGCTGTTCCTCTGCCAAGTACGTGCATCCCTGATTATCTCCACTGCACACTCCCTCGCTTTCTTCAGATTTTTGCTCAATGTCATCTCCTCTGAGAATCCTTCTCTCATCTCCCTGCCTAAAACAGCGCCCTGTCACTTACCAGCCTTACTTTTCATCATGGTATCAGAAATTACACTTAGTCTCTATTTGTTGCAGTTGATTTTTGACTGTATTTTTTTACTAGAATATCAGGGTACATATTTTTGTCTAAATTGTTAAACATTTGTGGTGTGAATTAATTAGTCACTGGACTAGCCAGGCAAGCCACTGCGGGCTGATCCCTCGCAGCCAGCAAGACCCTGACACATAGGTCAGAGCTTAGCCCACAGTAAAGAGACATACGCAACGAAGGCCCAGACCTTCAATTTGACACCCACTTGCTGCATAACCTTGGGCAGATCACTACCCACCTTTGAACCCCTCCAAGTTCTGGCCCTTAGCTTTCTTAGCTTTTTTTTTTTTTTCATTCCTTTTCCACATGCTCGCTTTCTCGTAGCCTTACTTTCCCCTTGAAGTTGCTGCTGACACCCAGTCTGCCATATTCTAGGCCTAAGCTCCAGACTCATGAGTCCCCAGAAGTCCCATCTAAACCCCACATCTATCCTGAATACACTTAGACTCAACTCAGCACCTTTCTTCCAGACTCCTTCCTTTTCCCTCCCTCCCCCAATCCCACTGCTCGCCCAGACAGAAGCTTCAAACCTCCCATTCATCCCTTCCCCCTGGACACCTCTCTCACCCTCCCCATCTGGCAAGTACTAAACCCGGTTAATTTTACCACCCCAGCGTTTTCAATGCAAATGTGGCCTTTCTTCTCCATCTGCTGCCTCCACCCACCCCCACTATACCCTCTGTGTGGCTTCAGCACCCTCCCAGCCTCCATCCCGCCCCTCCCATGTGGCATGCTCCACTTGGCAGCCAAAGGGTTCTTCTAAAATACACCCTAAATCACCTCCCTCCCAAGATGAAAACCTTCCATGCTGCCGCCACTTTAGAGATAAAGCTAGCATTCTTTAACCAGACAACAGAGGTGCCACAAAATCAGAGCCTGTCAACTCTCTGTCTCATGTCTCTCCATCTCCTGCATAGATTCTGTAGACTGGTTAGAGCACTCCCACGGCTCTGAGAACACACGACAGTCCTTCATGCCTCTGTGCCTTTGATCAAGTTGTTCTCTCTTGTAAGAAGCTCTTCCGCCCTTTCTTAAACAGCAAACTTCCACTCATTCATCAAAGTCCAACCAAAACGTCACCTCCTACAACAAGGTCCCCAGCCAGGCCAGGCAGAGTTAAGTGGTTTCTACATTGTGAAGGCTGCTCCTGATCAGTTCCCCCACCCCACCAGTCAGGGTGCTCCCTGAAGGCAGACTGTTGGGGTCAACTCCTTGTCCCCCAAACCATGCCACACAAGGTTGAGCAGAGTAGGTATCAATAAATAAGTGACTGGCGGGGCCTCCCATCCTTCTGTTCCACGTCCCCGGTTTGCAGGTGAAGACAGAGCCCAGACAGGGCAGAGACTTGCTTCAGGTCACCTGGGGAATAACTCAGCACAGAATGGGACAAGACTCACCAATATCTAAGGTTCACCTCAAGCATCACTCCCAAGCGCTGGGTGAGACAGACACCCCTCCCTGCCTGCCCATGGATACCTGGTGGTGATGAGTGGGGCCGTACGGGCCGGCCGGCTCAGGGCCTCACGGGTCTGAGGAAGACAGCGGTAGAGGAGCAGCTCCTTTTCAGTCAGCAGAGCCAGTGTGGGTGCTGTGCCTCCACTGGGCAGCTGCAGAGACAAGGCAGCAGTAAAGAGAGGCAAGGAGTGAAGAGATCAGAGGGCCACGGTTGGTGAGGTAGTGAGGAGCAATGGAAATGGGGTCAGCTCCAGAGGAGGGGAGAGGAGGGAGGACAGGTCCCCAGCCCAGCAGGCACCTGCTCAGTCAGCCAGCCGATCTGCTTGATGTCCTGGCTCCCAGCTGTGCTAGCAGCTGCCAGCAGTGCCTGTAGCTCATCCTTGACCCAGGGCATCAGCGCATTAATCTGGGCTTGGATGGCAGCTGCCCATGACCTTGCACTAGCTTCATCCTTGGCCCTCAGGAAGAGAGTGTCTTGACCATCTGCTGAACAGATCTCCAAATACCTGCAGGCACAAATAAGGTGGAGGAGAGGGCCTATCCACTGATCTTATTTAGCTGCCCAACTCTGAACTAGGACCTGAAAAACTCCATCTACTGTAAAACCAGGCAAAACCACAGGGGATATCCATGAGAGAATCAGGGCTGACACTGCTGGGGCGTCAACCACAGTTGCTGGGGCCCTGTAGGGTCTAGGGGCAAGAGGCTATGACATGTACACACATATATACACACAAATGAACACATACTCAAACATGTGTGACAGGAGTCAAAATGATCACTGATTAAGGAGTCATGATATTTCTCTTTTTTCCTAGTCTCTAAGGAGGATGATCCTCTTGCTAGGTCAGCTCCCAGAGTCTCCTCTGTGACAAAGAACTGAAGCAACATACTAACGGGGGGAGGGTCCAGAAACTGGAGAGGCTTGATAGGTCAGGTTGGTCTACATAAAAAGCTGTAGAAATGGGGTAGGGAGAATGGAGAAGACAAAAGGCTCTACCAGTAAGTATGGGGGGAGAGCTTTAGGGAAGTACCAAGAGGAATAGTGACAGGGAGAAAATTTTCAGACTGTTTTGTGGGGTATCAAAGGCTCACATCTCTTTGACTTCTCAGTAACTGACGAGGCAAAGCAGAACTGAAGGACAGCTCATAGGACACCCATTCCAACCCCCTTCACCTCTGCCTTCCTCTACTGCAGAGGTAGAAAGCAAAATACTTACATGCTGGAGCAGACCATGTGACCCACTTCTGACCAATGGGACATAGCTGGAACTCTCTAGAGATGGAATCCCTTCCCAAATGAAACATTAAGCTTTCCTAGATGTGGTCATCTTCAAAAATGACCTCCATCAGATCCATCCCTCCCTATACACGCACTCTTCTCCTCACGTCAGCAAGTGAAGTATTTCTTCTCTCTTTGAACTTGTGACTTGGTTTGACAAACAAAATGTGACAGAAGTGACTTTCTGGCATTCCTATGCCACCATGAAATTCCACTATTGTACCTTGAAATCAACTACCCTGAGAGGAAAAATGAGCTAACCATGTGGAGAGACTATATGGAAAGAGGGATGCTCAGTCAGCTCCTACTTGCTCTAACCACCCAGCTGAGGCAGCAGACAGACCAGTGAAGCAGCCATCTTGGACTTCCAGGCCCAACAGAAACCACAGAAAGCAGAACCGGTCAGCTAAGTCATCCCAGATAACAGAATTGTAAGAAATAAAAAGCATGGGTGTGCCCTGGTGGCCTAATGGACTAGTCTGCCCTGGGAGCAGCCCCACATACAGCCCAAGGTTCTGGGTTCAAGACTTGGGTCTGGAATAAGCAACCAATATGAACAACTAAATAAAAATAAAGTCCTTCTTCCTCCTCTCTATTTCTACCTGCCTACCTGCCTACTCACCTTCATTCCTGCCTGCACCTCTCCTTTAAAAGAAAAAATACATAAATAAAATGATAACTTCTAAGCCACAATTTTAGAATGCTTTGTTATACACCAATAGAGCCAGGGGGAAAGTTCCTTTGCCTTTGCCTTTTTCCTGTCTGGAATATGGATGCAAAATTTGGAGTGCAGCCACCATCCTGCTTCTAAGAAGAAAGCCCACAAGAGAGATGGCAGAAGACATAAAAGCTTGACTCCCTGAGCAGCTATCAGCCTAAATATCTGACCCCAAGGCTTCTTTTTAAATAGGTAGAAAAATCAAACCTCTGGCTTATTATATTTTTTTAAAGGAAAGGTACAGGGAGGAATGAAGGTGAGCAAGCAGGCAGACAGGAAGAGAACGAAGGAAGAAACATTTTATTTTTATTTGGTTGTTCACACTGACTGTTTCCCCCTGGGCCTGGGACTCCAACCCCGGGGTTTGCAGGTTTTCTCCCTTGGAGGCGAATGACCGAGCCGCTGCTCCACCAGGGGGCGCCACCTCTCATTTATTTAAGCCACTGTTGGCGTTTCTGCTACTTGCAGCCCAGTCCTCAAACTGAGTAAAATTTGAAATATTTTTAATTCTGCTTTGAACTATGTCCCTTTGTGCTATTGTGCTGACAGAGACCCCAGTTATATTCATGGTGCATTTGTACTTAGGCGCGTGTGTGCATGGTGGAGCACACAGGCATACCTGCATGCATATACACACATGCATGTACACATATGCGTATCAACACAAACACAAACACATGCATACAAATCCACACCCATAAACATACAAAAGCTCATATACATACACCAACACTGACACTGACATGTAGTCTACATGTGCACACATAGACATACATGTACACTCATGCTTTGGATGATGTCTGACATCAGGCTGGAAACCACAATTAACCTAAGTTTCTATTAGTCTCAGGAAGGACTCAAACCATCTCACTTTCAGCCAACACAAAAGGCCCTTCAGGAGTGTCCTGGCGGCTCAGGTGCTAAGCAGGTGCCTGGGGTGTAGGCCATGCAAAGTCCAAGGACCCAGGTGTGTGACTCAGGGTGAACAACCAAAAATAAATAAACAAATAAATAAAATAAAGGTGTCTCTTCTTCTTCTTTCTTTCCTTCCTTCCTTTCTGCTTTCTTTCCTTCCTTAAAAATGCTTCTCTGGCATATCCTGGTGACTTAGCAGTTAAGTCCATGGCCTCTGGCCAGGTGTATTTTACATACATCCCAAGGATCTGGGTTCAAGAACCGGGTCAGGATGAACAACCAAGATGAACAACCAAATAAAATAAATAAACACTTCTTCCTCCTCTCTCTTCTTGCCTGCCTGCCTGTTTGATCACCTTCATTCCTGCCTGCATCTTTCTTTAAAAAGAAAATGCCTCTTCTTCCTCTTCTCCTTAAAAAAAAAAAAAAAAAAAAAAAAAAAAGTCCCTTAAGTGCAGTAATTTTTTTAAAGGAAAGGTGCAGGTAGGAATGAAGATGAGTAGGCAGGCAGGCAGGCAGGAAGAGAGCAGGAAGAAGTACTTTATTTTTATTTATTTGCACATCTTGGCTGTTCTCCCTGGCCCAGAATGCGAACCTGGGCCTTTTGGATGTATGTGAACGGTGTTCAGCTGGAGGCAGTTGACCAAACTGCTAATCTGCCTGGGTGTGCCAATGCAGTACTTCTAAGTGAGCTGCAAATCACCAGTTCTGGCCTTACAGTGAAAGGGTGGAATGGGATATCAAGCAAGGCCAGAGTATTTGGGTGCTGAACATTAATCAGCCCTCCAGACCAATACTGGATATTTTCCTGGCTTGGAATCTAGGTCACAACTAGGACCCACAGCACAAGTTTTTTATGTCCACCTCTTGTGTACACCAGCCCCAGTACTACATAGCCCACTTGATCAACATATATTCCATTCAACCACCACCATCACTCAGGCACCTGTCATTTCTAAAGTAGAACGGGCTACCTGGAACGAGGAAAGTTCCATCCCTTCCTGCTTGTATGATCTTGGGCAGGTTACTTCCTCTCTCTGTCCTCATCTATACAATGGGGCGAAATAAAAGGACTTTGTTCACAGATTGCTGTGAGCACTAATAGTAAGAATTCAATAATATTAGCTGGTATCAGTCTTGTCATCAATTAATTGTTAAGAGCTGATCTCATGCGAAGGAGGATGACCTTTCATGGCCCTGATGGAATGTTGCCAGATATCTCAGGACCTCAGCAGAGTTAGAAGAGACTTGAGGGGATCACTGAGTCCAAAACTTTATTTCACAGTGGGGAATCTAAAGGTCAGTGAGGACATGGGAACTGCCTAAGGAGAATCAGGACTGGGATCCAGCGCTCCTCTGCAGACCAAGTTCCTACTCATATGTGAACTTTCCAGAGAAAGAAGGAAAATGCAAAGCACATCATCGTCTCATCTTCCCCATAATCTCACTCTTGCATCCACTCAACAAACACTCCTTAACTACCTACTATGTTTATGCAGTGCGCTTGTCACTCACAACAACAGAGATATCTTTCCTTGAACCCTGCCACCTAACACCAGGACATCTGTCTGTCTGAGTTGCCCCCCAACCCAGGCTTACCTGGGCTCCGGGTCGGTGGGGGTGAACCTCCTTGAGACATATGCCATCTTCAAGGACACATGTTTGGCATCGTTGAGATCCCGGGGTGGGGGACCAGGTGAAGAAGGCTGCCGCTGAAGGGGTGATGCAGGAGGTGAGTCCAAGCCAACTGAGGTCCCGCCGACAGAGTTCTTGAAATATGGTGAGACCTCCTTCATGTACTTGACTGGTCAGGGGACAGAGCAACAGTTACCACTGTCACATGGTCTCCCATGGAGCACACATCACAACTGTCATTAATTCAGTAAAAGTTTGATTTTATTTCCAATATTATTCTCTTCCTCTGGGCTAAAGCCTGACAGGGAAGTATGGTAGAAAATACTGGATGCAAGGCAACATCCATTGTCTCACTTTGCCGTTGGTTTACAGATGAAAAACTACATTTCCTAGCATCCTTTGCAGCTAAATGGGGGCCATAGGACTAAGTTATAATCAATTAAGAAGTATGTGGACCTTCAGGATGGCAGCTTAAAGGGAACACATAACAGCTGTAGCAGGGCAGTGAAAGAGTGCCAAGACAGGAGTCAGGAGCTGTGACTGCTCTGCCACTGCCCCACTGTTTGCTTCTGTCTTCATTCTTCTTATATGCAATGGATAACTTGAATAAGAAAGTCCTGTGGCCAAGGCTGCTAACCATCCTTCAACAGAGTGGAGGCATCCCAGCCAAAGACTTCATTTCCAGGCTCCCATGTAGCTCTAAGTGCCCATGTGACCAAGGCTGGGATGAGAATACAAGGGATATGTGCAGCTACCAATTTCTGCCCATTGGCATACCCAGTGAGGCAGCAGTCTAATCCACTGCCTCCAGCTGAGTGCAGTCTACATACATCTCAATGACCTGGGTTTGTGTCCCAGGACCAGGGAAAAACAACCAAGGTGAACAACTAAATAACATAAATTAAAATGCTTCCTCCTTTCTCTTCCTGCCTGCCTGCCTACTCACCTTCATTCCTGCCTGCACCTTTCCTTTAATTTAAAAAAAAAAAGTTCTGCCCATTAAAGAAGGAACATGGACTTCCCTTTCACCCGCTTTCGCCCTGACAGGGTTGAACTGGCTGGAACACAGGCAGATGGGCACTATCTTGTTCATGAGGACATGAGCCACACTCTGAGGAAGGCTGATCAACAAAACAAAAATAAATAGATGCTGACATTTCAAAAATGTCGTGTCAGACTTGGACTAGTACCTAAGAAAGCAAGGATCTTCTATTATATTTAAACCACAACATTTTATGAGTCTCTTATTAGAGCAGCATAGCTTGTACCCTAATGAACATGGTATCTAAGGGCCCTCTTAGCTCTGACCAGTCATCACTGAGTGAATATAGTGGGCACTTGCTAGAAAAGCATTATCCAATAGAATTTTGTGATTACGCAAATGTTCTTATATATACTGTCCAATACAGTAGCTACTAGACATATTTGGCTATCAAGCCCTTGAAATATTGCTAGTATAAGGAACTGACTTAAATTATTTTTTTTTAATTTTAGTTAGCTTAATTCTAAAATAACAGTGCAGACCTATATCTCTGTCTAGCTGACCTACAAGGTCACATTCTGATATGTGATCCTGACTTTCTGGCTATGCTATCTGGACCAGGGCTGAACACCTGACCCACACTAGGTGAAACTGAGAGAGATTCTAGACTGTGACTTGAACAAACTTGAATGATGCGAGAATAAGCATCTTCTGCTGTGGGGAGAGAGGAGAGGCAAAGGTCGTCTATAGAGAGATTAGTGGAAATGTGTACGGAGAGACAGATGGAAGGCTCTGAAAGGGACTTGCTAATATTTCTGATTAATTTCTGATACATATTCTTTAGACAGCTGGGCTACCATTCCAATAGGATACTTACAACCAAAAGAATCTTGATTGGGGGCTGAATCCCATGCCTAGAACTCACTAACAATGACAGCTAGAAGTGAAAGACAACAGGATGACAGGGTTTATCTGGAAAGAGCTTGATGGAAGTAGATGAAATTAGAACCAAATTATTTTTCTTGAACACCTACTATGTGCCAGGTATCAGACTGGACCTAGGACTGGGATGGTAAACATATGACACTTGTACTGCCATTTTTTTATCCCTTGCTCATAGACAATGTCACTTATCAATCACAATATTTGAAGGTTGTCATTACCAATCAGTTAAGACTAATTGATAATAGAAACATTCTGGTCATTCTTGCTATATCAGTTTGATGAGTTTGGCTACAAATAAGCATTTGCAAATACTTAAGAAAAAAAGATATTTTTGATTTCACATAACCTGAAGTTTAGAGGTAGGCAATTTCAGAATGGGTTCAGTGACTAAACGACACTGGATTCAGGGTGAGCCAGTCACCCTCTTGGTCTTCCCCTCATGTCCACAAGATGACTGATGCAGCACAAGTCAATCATTCCTTATGTGACAAAACTCAAAGCAGGAGGAAAGGAAAATTCAGAAAAACAGCTGTCTCCTCATACCTCCCTCTCAACAGAGAGGTAAATATTTCTATGAAGTCCCAGTAGGTATCTTATATATTATTTGACCAATAGGCCAGGGCACATTTCTAGCCCAATTGTTAGTAACAAGGATAGGGAAAGGGAGTGCACTCAGGCTTACCAGCAAAGAGAAAAGAATGAAAAAAGCATTTGTGACCCATGGGATAACATCAAAAAGAATAACATTTGCATCATAGGGGTCCCAGTAGGAGAGGACAGAGTAAAGGGGGCAGAAACTATACTTGAAGAAATAATAGCTGAGAACTTCCCTAACCTGAGGAATGAAGCAAGATGCTAGAAACAGGAAGCTCAAAGAGTTCCAAATAATGAAACCCAGACAGACCTACACCTAGACACATTGTCATCAAAACATCAAAAATACAAGATAAAGAATCTTAAAAGCTGCTAGAGAAAAACGAGTTGCATACAAAGGAGCCCCATACAATTGTTGGTGGATTTCTCAAATGAAACTACAGGCCAGAAGGGAATGACATAATATATTCAGAGTACTGAAAGAAAAGGATTTTCAACCTAGGATACTGTATCCTGTGAGATTATCGTTCAGAACTGAAGGAAAGATAAAAAGCTTTTCTGATAAGCAAAGGTTAAAGGAATTCATCACCACAAAACCAGCTCTACAACAAATACTAAAGGAAGCTTTATAAAACTGTAGAGAAATCCACTTCAAAATAGCAAGACAGAAAATAAAAAAAGTGGGGAGGAAGAGAGGAGAATAAAAATGTGGATGACTAGAATGAATGTAAGACTAATCTGATTTCAAATAAAAATAGAAAATAAACATAGAATTCTTAATGCTCACCTCAGGATGACCTCAAAATACATCTCCAGGGAAAAAACAAAGAAGAAAACAAGGGAAACCAACCAAAACATAACTGCACCCAACCCACCAAAGAAGAGATAGAGAATAACGGACATTGAAACTCTTATGAGGTGTGAAATACCCATAGACTAAGATACAAGTTCAATATCCTAAAATGAACACAGCATTGTAAACAAAAGAAATCATACAATTATGATTTTAAATGTGGTAGAAGACCTTTTCCCTGACCCCAATGCAAAAGTTAGTCTGCCAGGAATTTTCCACGGTACTACGAGACTGCAGCTACATCCTGCTATCATGACTAAGGACAAGCATAACCTCCTACTCTGCAGCTGTACATAACTGTTAAGAGCTGCCAGTAGAAACCACATGTAGCCAAGGAGATGAATCATTACCTCTGAGTATAAAAGGAGCCCCCCTAAAACCCCCGGTTGGGTAACAATACCCCTGGGCCAGCATCAGTGCTTGCAATACAGTGCTGTTTTATCTACCTTTCAAGTGCCCAGTTGTCAGTCTTCTCGCTGTCTGGAGGCTCTGCCATAACATTAGGTGCATTGGCCAGGAAGACCGTCAGTCGTGCTGGCCCTTTTTGCCACTGTTGACGGGGGCCAACGGTGAGTCCTCCTGCCCGGACTTGAGGCAGAGGGACGGCACCACCAGGTAATTTTCTGGGTCCCAGTCCGTATTGGGCCCAGCGGGACTGGATACTTGTGCCCCAACAAACTAAATAAAAGAGAGAAAAGCCTTTTGGGACCAGATGTCTGATTGGTAAGTGTTCCCAGGGACCCAGTTCAAGTTCAGGCCCACCATTCATACCAGAAGAAGGGCTTGATCAGCCCTTAGGTGACTTTGTTGCCTCTGAGAATAGGGACTTCCCTGGGTAGAATGCAAACTTGGACTGACTGGTGTGTGAATGTGAGAATGAATATTCTGCTCCACGGCAAAAGCTACAGAGTTTGTCCCAATCTGCAGTTCCGTGGTGACTTCATACAGCTTAAGGTGCTGTCAACACTTGGGGAACTGAAAAAATTCAGTTCCTCCCTGCAGGGTTGATCCAGGTCAGGGGTTTATACTAATGCACCCACGAAAGCTAAGAGGCACCTAATCCCCGCAAGGGGAGTGGTCAGAAGCACGAAGTGAAAGTTTCCCTGTGTCTGTCTTGCATCTCTGTTCATTGGGAGGGACCTATTGTCCACAATCATGGGAAGCAGTCCTTCTAAATGCACTGTTTTTGAATGTATGTTAAAAACCTTAAGAAGGGATTTACAAGTGATTATGATATCAAACTGGTCCCTTGGAAATTACACCAATTCCGTGAATTAGAGTGGCCAACCTATGTTAAAAACTTTAAGAAGGGATTTACAAGTGATTATGATATCAAACTGGTCCCTTGGAAATTACACCAATTCTGTGAATTAGAGTGGCCAACCTTTGGGGTGGGATGGCCATCAGCGGGGACCTTAGATCTCTCCACTGTGAGAGCTGTTTACAAAGTATGACAGGAGACTTAGGCCACCCTGATCAGTTTCCATATACAGACCAGTGGTTAGAAATTGCCCGAGTTAAGCCTCCATGGGTCTGGCTCTGCATTAGTGGTGAAGGACAGTGTAAGATTTTAGTCAGCCAGGAAAGGAAACAGATACCTCAGAAGAAACAAAGGCCACCAATCTTCCAGGGGATCCAGATGAAGTTCCTCCACAGGACTTGTCACCTCCATATGCTCCTCAGGCTATTCCCAATGTTCCACCAGACCAAACATGCCACCTCCCTCAGTTCACAACCCCAAATCCCAGAGCCTCAGCCAGACTCTCCAGAGCTTGTTGGCAGACATCTGAGATAAGCCCATCAAGGGTCCAAGCCACGAGCGGCCATGCAGATGCTCCTCCATGAGACCAAACATCCTCAACGGCTGGCCCCAGATGGGACCCTGCAAGAGAGAGGATCAGTCTTTTTATCAGCCTTTCACTATAACTGACCTCCTGAATTGGAAGCACCATACCCCGGCTTACTCTGAAAAGTCTCAGGTCATGATCAGTCTCTTGGAATCAATGTTTCAGATCCAGAGGCCAACATGGGTTGACTGCAGCCAACTCATTCTCACTCTCTTCAATACTGAGGAGCGAATGAGAATTGTGGCAGAGGCTAGGAAGTGGCTTCAGAGTCAGGCCCTGGCGGGCACCGTAAACACAGAAAATTGGGTAAATGAAGCCCTTCCAGATGACACCTCCCCGCCCCCGCCGCCACATCGTGGGACTCTAACACTGAAGAAGGGAGAAATCAGTTGGAGAGATATTTCCAGTCCTTTCTCCAGGGAGTCTGGGCAGGAGCTAAGAAGCCCACTAACATGGCTCAGAGTTCCTTCAGAAACCAGAGGAAAGCACACTGGACTTTTATGAGAGTCTTTGTGAGGCTTTTAGGGTCTATACTGCCTTTGATCCCAAGGTCCCAGATAATCAAAGAATGGTTAATGCTGCCTTTGTTGGCCAGCTCAGCCCGATGTAAGTAGGAAACTTCTGAAACTGCAGGGCTTTGCAGGCAGGAACGCCACTGAGTTTCTGGAGATCGCAAATATGGTCTTCATCAATCAGGACTGAGCAGTGAGGAAGGAGGCTGACAAGCAGCTGAGGAAGAAAATAAACCTTCTAGCAGCTGCCTTAGGACAAAACTCACTGAGGCACTGGCCTTGAGACTCCCAGATGTGGCCCGGGACTTTAACCTGTTTGTACATGAGCATAACGGGGTAGCTCTGGGGGTTCTGACTCAAGAATTTGGGCCTTGGCAGAGACTAGTAGCTTACCTGTCAAAGCAGATTGATCCAGTTGCAGCAGGCTGGCCACCTGGCCTTAGAGCTCTTGCAGCCACTACGCTGCTAAAGAGGCAGACAAGCTGACATTGGGACAAAACCTAAATGCTAAGGTGCTCCATTCTGTCATCACACTTATGGATGTCAAGGGACAGCACTGGCTAACTCATGCCTGGATGACCCAGTATCAAGGGCTCCTGTGCAAAAACCCGCAGGTGCAACTGGAAGCAGTGAAAACCCAAACCCCACCACCTTCTTGCCTGTTGCCGCAGGGACCCCACAGCATGACTGCCTAGAGGTTCTTGATGAAGTCTATTCTAGCTGACCAGACTTGAAAGACAAGCTCCTGTAAAACCCAACCTCATTCTTTATATAGATGGCAGTAGTTTCATAGATGAGGGTAAGAGACACACTGGGTATGCAGTTGTATCGGACTGTGACACTACAGAGGTAAAAGCCTTGCCTGAGGGCTGGTCAGCCCAGAGAGCAGAACTACAGGCCCGAGTCAGGGCATCAGAACTCGGCAAGGATAAACCCGTCAACATCTACACGGACTGGTGCGATGCCTTTGCTGCTCTGCATGTACATGGGGCTATATATGTAAGGAAAGAGGACTTTTAACAGCAGAAGTAAAAGGAATCAAAAATCAAGAAATCCTAAAACTACTAGAGGTGGTTTGGAAACCCATGGAAGCAGCAAGGGGCACCAGAAAGGAAGGGACTCAATATCAGAGGGAAATTGCTGAGCAGGCACAGCAGCTAGACAAGCAGCCAAGAAACAGACAGTCCCATCAAGGATCCTGCTGGTCCCAGAACTGCCAACACCCCCACATACACAGCCCAGGAAAAGGAGTGGGCACAGCAGGAAGGGGGAAAGGAACAAAGGAAGGATGGTGGTGCTCCCAGACCACAGGATCATGTGCCAGGACAACTAGCACACTGGGCAGGCCTTCAGCAGCATGAACTCGCCTACCAGGAAAAACTGCTCTAGAAACCTTGTTGAGCCGGTGCTACCTGATCGCTTGATGCCATCCCTCTGTGCCTCGGTGACACAGCACTGTCTCCTTTATGCACAGAACAATGCTCGACAGGGTCCTGTGTGGTCAGCAGGAATCCAACGCTGTGGCCAGGCTCCCTTTGAAGATTTAGAGGCAGACTTTACTGAGAGGATCAAGCAGAGGTAATAAATATCATTTAGTCTTTGCACCTTCTGAGATTGGGTCGAAGCATACCCCACCCACACAGAAAAGGCCAGAGAGGTAACCAAGGCACTGCTAAAAGACATTATCCCACAATACGGGATGCCATTGACTATGGGATCAGACAATGATCCAGTCTTTGTAGCAGGAGTAGTGCAACAGGGAGCTAAGGCCCCAGGCACCCAATGGAATGTACACATGGCCTGTCAGCCCCGAGAGTTCAGGAAATGTAGAACACTTGAATGGACCTTCAAACAGGTCAGGAAACTAGTCTACCCTAGACAGACATACTGCCCTTAGCCCTCCTACAGGTACGCTGCACCCCTAGGGCCAGAATAGGATTTTCCCCGTTTGAGATTCTATATGGTAGACCCCACTCCCTTAAGCAGACTTAAGAGGGACCTAAAGGAACTAGGAAACTTAGAAATCCAGAAACAACTGTAGGGACTAGGAAAAACAATCCTTGAAGTACATAGATAAGTAACAAACAGACTACCCATCTCCTTAGGAATAACTGTACACCCCTACAAACCAGGAGACCAAGTGTGGGTGAAGGACTAGAAAAAGGAACCCCTGAAGCCGACCTGAAAGGGGTCCTATCCTGTCATACTTACCACCCCCACAGCTCTTAAGGTTACAGGTCTGAACACCTGTATCCACCACTCTCTGGTGAAAGCAGCCCAGTAGCTGAATGACAGACCACTTGAGTAGAAGGGGGACCCCTCTGAACACCGTCCAAGCTGGACCACCCAACGACTGTCTCCTACTCATCTTAGACCGACATGCATTCCAGAAGAGACTTGTGGATACCAATGATCCACCCAGCAGACGCTGAACCTGATTCTTTTTATCCTCCTCGTTTTGTTCTGGGCCTTGCTCCTCCCCTTTGCTTTTATTCACCAGCACTGTGGGCCCCTTGCATGGGCCTGTTTCTTCTCACCCAACGCAGATGGCTGGTACAGCAGACCCCTTTCTGCCATGATGCTGCAATACTGACGAAATATTTCTCTGACACCCTAAACATGTTTCTCTCATTATTATTTATAGCTCTTCCCTTATCCCTGGTACCTTGACTGGCAGGCCGGGATACCAGCCCTATGAATGTGGTCCATTAGAAGACTGATGTTTTAAAAAGGGTCAGAATCAGAATCTCACATATTCATCTGATCTCGGGAGCTCCTGGTTCAGAAACATCAACTGGTTATCGTGGCTCTTGCCCCTATTAGGGCCCCTCCCCTCCTTGTATCGTTACTTCCACTCGTTTGGTCCCTGCATCCTGAATCTACTCACCCATTTTATCTCCTCCCGTCTAGAGACCTTGAAGCTTCAGATGTGACTCCAGACCAGGTCACTGAACTACCATTATAACCCCCTTGGGCAAAGAAGACTCAAGCTGTTGAACCCCATGACATCCCATTCAGCAGGAAGTAGTCAGAAAGATGCATCACCCCTGTTCTCACCTCCAGTTTAGAGTCTCCTGTATAATCTCTGTATAATCCCCAAGGCTGTAAATCAGCTTAAGGATCAAGAGAGGGGAATGTGGTAGAAGAACCTTTCCCTGACCCCGAAGCAAAAGTTAGTCTGCCGGGAATTTTCCGGTACTACGGAGACTGTAGTTACATCCTGTTCTAGGAGACTGTAGCTACGTCCTGTTATCGTGACTAAGGACAAACAAGCATCGCCTCCCTACTCTGCAGCTGTACATAACTGATAAGAGTTGCCAGTAGAAACCACACGTAGCCAAGGAGATGAATCATTACCTCAGAATATAAAAGGAGATTCCTTAGATCCCCCATTGCTCTGCTTTGGGTAACAATACCCCTGGGCCAGCACCAGTGCTTGCAATAAAGTGCTGTTCTATCTACTTTCCGAGTGCCTGGTTGTCAGTCTTCTCGCTACCTGGAGGCTTTGCCATAACAAAATAAATAAATCATTTTTTAAATAAAATAAATCAGGCTTGTGTTAGCAAGGAAGGAAGAAAATGATTGGTAGGGTAGGCTGCTACAAATGTTTGCCACACTGATCCTGGCATCTTGACTATTTCCAATTATGAGTAGCAGCAGTTTCCTCATCTCTAAGAAGAACCACCAGAGAGATTATGTACATCCAAACCTGCTCACACACTGGTCTTTCTACCCCCAGCAGGGCTATCCTCACTGCGGCCCTCCTGGAGGGGGTGTATGCCTTTTGAGGCCTCCTCGCTTCTCTCCTCAGCCATTCCATCCCCCAGGGTCACCTGGCTTTGTAGCTATCTGATGTTTGCAGTCAAGACCAAGCCAGCATGACCTGCTTAAGATCAGACAGCCCAGGAAGAGTAAAGAAAGTTCTTGGCCCAGCTCTCTGGAAGAACCAGATAAGAAGCTATTTCTGTTTCAGAAAACTGCCTCTGTGGCTCAGATAGGCTCCAAGGCAAACAAGGGTAAGAGTAAGAGGGAGTTATTAAACTTAATGGGGTACAAAGAGAAGTTTCTTGAAAACAAGGGTAGCTTTGCTGGGGTTGGGTTTTTTTTGAGGGGTGTTATGAAGAGAACTAAGCCTACATCCACAGTTTGGGGACTAGTACTAAAAATGACTCATTATTATCAATAATCCTCATTATTACAGCAATGATTTACCCCAGAGCTGACTACTGGGTTATATCTCAAGGGGTGATAAAGGTGGGGCATATCACAGAGCACTTGCCGACCAAACTTCCACCCACACCTTTCTCCTTGCTAACAGACCCAGAGCTCTACACACCCTCTTGGCTTCTCCCCAACCCAGGGAGAGAATCATGATTGATCAAAGATAATCACAAGAATCTCAACTTTTGTTGTTGACTAGATTAGAAAGGAGTAGATGACACATTTCTGGTCAATGATATGTGAGAAAGAATACACTACCTTCCTCCCCTTTCTAGCCATTCAACATCGCTGGGAGAAAGCTGACCTGAGAACAATCGATGATGGTCACTTTTGACCACAGGGTTAGGGTCCACACATTGAGGATAGTGAAAGATGGAAGAAGCTAGGTCTCTGATGCCCTAAATCTACCCTGGAGTCATATTGTCTCAAGGTACCCTGGAAGAAAACACATTGTCTTCAATATTTAAGCCCCTTTTAAAGTGTGTTCCTGCTACTTGCAGGTGAAAACATTCTGACTAACAAAGTCCGTGATCAAGTAGTGTAACTACTCTATCTACCTGCTATACCTGATCACATCCCCATCCCCTGCTCTAAGTACTGTTCCGCTTCCATTGTGTCCTTCACCCAACTTCAAGGCCTGGGCCCTGCCTACCTCTCTGGTTTAACCCTCTGCCACATCCTTGACCTCACCCCCTAGTCCAATCACACTGACCTCCTTAGAGTTCACAGAAGCTATATAAGCTTCCAAGTTTGCACACCTTTGAATGGAGTTCCCTCAGCACAGAAAGTCCTTAGTACCTGATTTGAAGACAGGTACTCCTCGATTTTAATTCTAGCTCTAGCACTGTTTAACTATGTGACCATGAACAGGTAATTTACCTTTCCGGGCCTCAGTCTGCTAGGCAATGAAAGAGGAATAACTAACGTACTCTGGTGACCTAGCAGGCTAAACCAGACACAGTCCACATATATCCCAAGGTCCCCAGTTCAAGATCTGGGGTTGAGGAAAAAAACAGTGATGAACAACTGAATAAAATAAAAAATGCTTCTCATCCTCTCTCCTCCTGCCTGCCTGCATACTTGCCTTCATTCCTGCCTATACCTTTTCTTTAAAAAAAGAAAGCGGAATAACAGTGTCTACCTCAGAGAAGTAAATGAGATGATGTAAAATATGTGGCACAGGTTCAAGGCTCAAGTAAAACAAACTTCTTACATATCTGCCACCCCTGCCCACATTTCTTACAACTCTGTTGTGATTTTGTGTGTTGGACTGTCTCTCCCACTAAACTCAGGATTCCTAGAGGACAAAAATTGGGCTTGATTAGAACTCAGAATCAGTGTTCCAGGCATGGAGAAATTAATGCCAGGCAGGACTGATTCATTCAGCAGGAGGGAGAAGGTGCCACAGCCCAGGAGGTCTAGACCCAGTTTGGGCACCACCTCTCCAGGTAGGCGTCCCAAAAGCCCAACCTGGTTCAATCATACCCAACACCTCTGCAGTTCCTGAGCCCTCACTTTCCTTGACTGTTATGTAAGGAGTCTGTGTTGGCAGGAGCACTGTGAGGACAGGGACCTCATCTCATTCCTCTGTGTCCTTGGAACTCAGCAGGGATCTCCTATGCTACCTGCTTAGCAAATACACTTTGGTCAACTTCCAAGCCAGAGAAATTGCTAGAGCCCCTGTTCATCGGTGCCATCCCAGAACTGGGTCTGCCCTCTTCTTTCCAACAGAATCATGCTATAAATGGACAGCACACCAGCTGGTTCCCGAAACAGGACTTGGATTTCACAAGCCAATCAGCCTGTCCCGGAGTGGGGGTGGGGTCCTGGGGCCCCCAGGAGCGTGGCCATAAATAGCCTTGCTCTGAGCCCTCTTTCAGGCTCCTATTTCTGCCTGAGTCACCCAATCAGGCAGGGTGGGGCTGCCCAAAGGCTGTGACCTCGAGAGCCGTGGGCAGACCATGGCTCTGTGACCAACATTCTTGAGACTCCAAAGACAGGCAGAGTTAGTGGTCATACCCGCACAGCCAAGTCCCTGGTCGAAGAACGTGGTTAAAGTGACACATAGGTCCTTCCTCCTTAGGGAAACTGAGACACAAACACAAACATAGGACACCCTCCCGCTTCCTAAGGCCCATTCCAGGGACTTCCGGTTCTGCCAAGGAGAGCCCAGGACCCAGCCCTGGACCTAAGGAGCCAGGAATATATTCCAATAGAAACACAAGGAATAGAGAAAGAGCAGGACATTTCATCTGGCCCACAACAAAGAGAGGGAACATACATGTTTCAGAGAGGTGATATATCTATTTTGGTTCAACACAGTATCCCAGTATTTATCCCAGTGCTTAATTAATGTTGGTAACTGAATGTCCTGGCTTCAAGCCATGGCTGAAGAGAAACTTGTCCTCGAAGCTCAGGCTGTTCCTTGTCTGTTCAGTGAGTGGTCCCTTACTTGTCTCTGCCAGAAATGATATGATCCATTTGTTAACCAGTCCATGACCTCTCTCTTTCAGCCAAAATGTCAGTTCTATGAGGGAAGTTCTTATTCACTAGGGTATTTGCAGCCTCTCGAAGAGTACCTAACACATACTAGGTGATCAGTTAAAGTTGTTAAATGAGGCGGGCCCAGTGGCCTAGTAGTGGGTTAAACCAGGCACAGTCCACATATATCCCATAGTCTCTGGTTCAAGACCTGGGGCCAGGAGACAAGAATGATGAACAACTAAATAAAATAAAGTGTGTCTGCCTTCTCTCTCTGCCTGCCTGCCTTCATACTTGTCCTCATTCCCACCTGTAGCTTTTCTTTAAAAAGGGAAAAAGTTAAATGAATGAATGCTGACAGGTCTGGGACTCCTCAGTCTGGAGACAGAATGGTGAATGTGGGCTCTGTAATGAGGCAAACCCAGAACAAATGACTTGACTTCTGTGAGCTTCTATATCTTCATCTTCATTCACTAATCCCCTCCACTACCCCCACCCCAGGTCTCAAATCTGGTCCTTGGGCTTTACATGACTTACACCTTAGTCACATTTGCTGCCTGAGCCACAAGGGTGAGACTACTTCTTCGTCTTTATGAGAGTAAAAGATACCAAACTCCCAGGGTACTAAAACCTGCAAGGAACTTCAGTAAATAGAAACGTGGTTTTTATTCCTGCTGCTGTTCTTAGCTCAACAGTGTAAAGGATAGCACAGGATATGGTGACAAAAATTTCAGTCCAGACCCTGTCACTTGCTATCTGGCCTTGGCAAGTCCCGAGATCTCCCCAGCCTCAGTTTCTTTGTCTGTATAATGGGTCCTGTCATTCCAGCTCTCTGAGCAAGGCATTGTGAAGAGTCAAGGCTGCCCTTGACTCAGGGCAGGATTGTAGAGAGGACACGGACTCCAACGGGCGCTGGAAAAGATGGCCTTAAGGTCCTGCTGCTCCTGCAAGACTGACCTATAAACAGTTCCCAATCCGGGCAGGCCTTGTGGCAGGGCTGACTACAGAGCCTGAGACACCACACTCTGGGGGATAAAATCTCAATTTAACACACACTCATACAGCATTTTTTGTTTTAAGGAAAGGTGCAGGCAGGAATAAAGGTGAGTAGGCAGGCAAGCAGGCAGAGAGAGAAGGAAGAAGCATTTATTTTATTTTTATTTAGTTGCTTATTCCTGACCCCCCCGCCCCACCCACCCAGACCAGGACTTGAATCCAGGGGTAGGTATATGGCCTGCATCCTTAAGAAGCAATTGACCTAACCACTACTCCACCAGGGCACGCCTGCATGCAGTATTAGGGACACCAGTTATCAAAATCATAAAGGCATGTGAGTTCTTTTATCTGACAATATTTTCCTTCCAGAAACCCCACTTCAAATGAATGCTCACAGGTGCATGGAGCAGGTCACAGTTCCACGGTCTCTAGAACAAGTTGAAAGTCCATAAGCAGCGACAGCTAAACACAAGCTGCAAGCCCCCTCTATGAAAGAGACCACTCAGTCCTATTCATGGCTACAGTGAGTCCTGGCACCGAGTCGGGCTCAGTAAATATTTCTTAAATGGACAAGTGAATCCCAACTGTGGTTATGAAACCATTAAAAAGAATGGACAGAGCTGCATGGACTGAGTTGAAGAGATGTCCTTAACTTGTTAAATGCTGAAAGCAAATAAGGAAACGATAGAAGTGTGTGACAATATCAACGGGAATTATCTCTATGAGACAATAATCGCTTTACACTCTCCCAGATTCTTTTCATAAGCATATATTACTTTTTACAAAAGTTTTTCAAAATCAAGTTTATTTTTCAGCATGCCCTGGTGGAGTAGTGGTTCGGTCAGCTGGCCAACACAGACCACATACATCCCAAGGACCTGGGGTCACATTCTGGGCAGGGGCAGTGTGGGGAGCGGTAGCTGCAGTGCCAGGAAAAACCAAGATGAAAAACTGAATAGAAATAAACAAAATGCCTCTTCCTCCACCCTCTTCCTTCCTGCCTGCCTCTGCTCACCTTCACTCCTGCCTGCACCTGTCCTTTAAGGAAAAATAATCTAGTTTATTTTTCAAAAATACATCACCACAGTCCAAACCTTCTAAGCCAAGATTCAGAGATAAGACTCTCATCAGCTCAGGAAGCCTTAGACTTAGGATTCATATATCTTAGTAATGGGAAAAAGAAACACTTAGTGAGCACCTGCCATATACCAATTCAATGAGATGAATCCATGTCCTTCAACATTTGAATAAATTGGATAAACTGAGTCTCAGGTGACATGACTTGCAGTGTAGTGAGAGTTAAAAACATCTAAGCTCAAATTCCATCTGTCACTGTGTGACTTTGGGCAAGTAGCTTCACCTCTCTGAGTTTCAGCGATCTCATCTGTACCATGGGATGAATAACACACCTAATTTACAAAGGTAGTTTTGAGAAGTCAATAAAATAACATATGGAAGAGACTTAGCACCATGCCTAGCACATTGTAGGTGTTCAACACATAGCAGATACTATCACTATTATTAACATTATTGTCACTATTATTAACATTATCATCACTATTATTTCCTCCGGCACCATCTGCAGGTAGACTCACACAGCTAAGTGAGACCAGAACATGTCTCCAGAGCCCCACAAGCATTTTAATCAAGATCCAAAGAATGGCGCACCCTGGTGGTGTAGCAGTTAGTCAGTCACCTCCGAATGAGCTCAGGCCACATGCCCCTGGGTTTAGTTCCTGGATCCAGGGGGAAACAACTAGTGTGAATAACGAAAATAAAATAAAAATACTTCTTCCTAGCTGTGGTACAGACATACAATGAAATACTATACAGCCCTTAGAAGAGATGAAATCCTGTCATTTGAATCAACATGGATGGAACTAGAGGGGATTATGACAAGTGAAACACGTCAAAAGAAGAAAGATAGACACCAGATGACCTCATTCATCAGTGCAATGTGAATAGACAAAACAAAGGAACAGATGAAACAAAACCAACCCTTGAACCTTTGCAACAGAACTGAGGTGACCCAAAAGGGAATGGGGAAGTGGAGGCAAATGGTGGCAGTGGTGGAGCCCATTGGACAATGATGAAGAACACTTGGTGATTTAGTGGAGGGCAGGGTGTGCTGACATCCATCTAAGCAATGGGGAACATATACAAAAAAACAAAACAAAACAAAAACAAAAATACTTCTTGCCTTCATTTCTGCCTTTTGTTTAAAAAAAAAAAAAATCCAAGGAACAAACCAGGGCTAAATTAAGTTACTTTTTCTCTTCTCAGGGCTAGAATAAGACACTTTTTCTCTTCTCAGGGCTAGATTAAGTCACTTTTTCTCTTCTCAGGGCTAGAATAAGACACTTTTTCTCGCAAGGCCCAAAGCTGTGTGTGCCCGTGAGTGTATGTGCTCACACCACCACCAGCACGCACTGCTTAAATGTTTTCTTGTAAACAAATGATTAGAACAACAGGTCTTTGCAACAATGGCAAACTGATGGGGATCCTATTCGTGTCTGTTCCCAGGTACCTCAGAGCATACCATCACTGGACCAAAGTTCAACAGGGGATCTCAGATTAGCTGCAGCCGTTACTAACATCCCACATTTGATGGTGGTCATGCATTGAGCCAAATTTCAGGCAGATCATCTGGCAGCATCTATCTCCCAGGGAAAGGCCTGGTCTTGAAATTCTGAAAACTCACAATGGGAAATCACACAAGTCAGTCAAGCGCAGCGTGAGCCTTGAGTCCCAACTTTTGGAAAATTAACTGCAATTGACAAGATTAAAGGTGAAGTAGGAAAGAACAGAGATGTAGCCTAGTGATTACTCCTCATACAGTCACCCAGATCTAATGTGTGTTGAGCTCGGTGTCAGCCCTGGGGCCTTTGAAACAAACTATTACTGCCCTCAAAGAATTTCCAGGCCTACCTGGTAGCCTAGAGAATGACAGCAGCAGATGTAGTCTGAATGCACCCCGGGAACCTAAGTTCGGGCCTGGGATTGGGGGGACAACCAAGACTACTAAACAAAATAAGCAAATGTTTCTGCTCCCTCACTCTTCCTGCCTGCCTGCCTGCCTGCCTGCTCGCCTGTACCTTTCCCTTTAAAAAAATTAATAAATAAAGGTAAATAAATACTAGGTACAGATTTACAAAGTCCTGGTCAAGTGATATAAACTAGATTCTAAAAGAGAATAGCCACTATATTTTTTAATTAAAAAGAAATTCCAGTTCATCAGAGAAAATAATGATGATGCTGTGGATGTGATGATGATGAAAGTTAACATTTATTGAATGCTTACCATGTGGAAGACACTGTATGCTTTCAATGAATTGTCTCATCTTTATAAATAGCAAATAAAATAAATAATTAAGTACCTTTTATGGACAGTGGCCTTGGCCTGTTACATGAGTTATTTTTCAATCTGGCAAACAACCATGTAGAGTTGGTATTACCCAACACTCAGGCAAAACTGGCCTTTGCAACCAGACTGACCTGGAGTCTTACTTCTTTGTTTTTTGTTTTGTTTTCTTTTTTTTTAGAAAGAGGAAGGAAGGGAGAGGAGGAAGAAGCATTTTTAAGGAAGGAAGAAGATGAGGAAGCACTCTCATTTTTTTATTTTTTGGTTATTTATCCAAGTCCTTGGACTGTTCTAGTCTAAGCCTGACTACCACCTTAGCACCTGAGCCACCAGAGTGCAGACTGACCTTGGTTATGCATTTGCCAATTTATTAGTTGTATGACTTGAAGAAAGTTATTTTATTTTCAACAAACTTGGGTGACCTTGCCTATAAAAGGGAGATTCTAACAATTCTTATTACTCTATGCTGCTTTTTATTATAATGCACATTTATGGACATGCAGCTCCATGTCTATCTTTTAAGAGCCAGATCTTTTTTTCTTTTTTTTTAAGGAAAGGTGTAGGCAGGAATAAAGGTGAGTAGACAGGAAGGCAGGCAGAGAGATGAGGAAGAAGCACTTCATTTATTTTATTTAGTTGTTCATCTTAGTTGTTCCCCCTAGCCCCAGAATTTGAACCCAGGTCCTTGGGATGTATGTGACTCTGCCGGCCAAAGGCGGCAGACCTAACCACGACACCACCAGGACAGGCCTTGCATTACTTTTTTTAAAGGAAATGTGCAGACAGGAATGAAAGTGGACAGGCAGGCAGGCAGGAAGAAAGGAAGAAACATTTCATTTACTTTATTTAGTTGTTCATCTTGGTTGTTCCCCCAGACACAGGTTTCGAACCTGGGTCCTGGGGATGTCTGTGAACTGAACCCAACCACTACTTCACCAGGGCACACCAGCATTATTTTTTAATGCATCGCAGGTTCACTGTTGTCCCTGTCTTATCAAACACACTGGGGACGGAGGAGAGGAGACGTTTAGCTGTCCCTCCTTATTACCCCAGGCCTGCCTGGCCTCTAAGGGCCCAGGCTGGTCCTGGCTTCAGGCACACAATGGGCCTCTCTAAGCAGCAGACAGAGGCGTGTTAGCTGCCAGCTTGGGCCCAGACTCTAGTCACAAACACATTCCTGTGGCTGAGAACAGACTCAAGACATTTGTGCTAGCCCCTGACCTTCAAGAGGAAAAGACCAGGAGACAGAAGTGGGGTTGCTTGAGGTCCTGCTGGGGCCCTGACTTAAGTCAGGGACAAGGGGGTCTGGTTGGCTCCTGGAGTTTGCCAGTGAGATCCATCTTCCTAGGACCTTCTCCAGGACTCTGTACCCACTGAAGACCAGGCCTCAGGAATGATGCCCTGCTGTCCTGACAAATTTGCATCCTAAGGACAGGCCACCCTTCCAGGGCTCCTTGGAGGTGGCCTCAGAAGTGGAATGGCAGTAAGGAAGTTCTGAAAAACATGGCCAGTGATTGGGCTCCAACAAAGGAACACAGAACCAAAGAGGCCGTGGCTCCCAGCTAGTGCAGGTACCAGACCCTTACCTGCTCTAAAGACTTCCCCAAATCTCAAGGGCCAGTCACATTTCAGCAGCCTGGCTTCCCCACATTCTCTAGACTTGTCAAATCACCCCTGTGATGCAAAGATTCTCAATCCCAGTGGTTCTTTCATCCCTCTGCTTCCTTTACTTCCTTCCACAAGCCTGCGAGACCAGAAAAACAGTTTAGAAGAGACTTTAACTTAGAAAAATCCAGGAAAACTGGCACCCTCCTAGTGGAGTAGCAGTCAAGTATAGTCCACATACATCCTGGGTAGCTGGTTTCTTAAAGGAGCAACCAGGATGAACAACTAAATGAGAGTAAATGAGAAGGTGCACCCTGATGAATTAGTGGTTAGTTCAATCCTCCCAGAAGACGCACAGGCCAGATACCCCTGGGTTCAAGTTCTGGCCTGGGCGGGAAACAAACTATGAACAACTAAATAAAAATAAAATAAAATATTTCTTCCTCCTCTTTCTTTCTGACTGCTTGCCTGCTTGCCTTCATTCTTGCCTGTACCTTTCCTTTAAAAAACAAAATCTGGGAAAAACTAACAAGAAGGTCACAACCTCCAGATTCTTCATCTTCTCCAAACCTGCTTACTTCAGAACACCACCAGCTCCCTCTGTCCACAGCCCCAGCCTGTTCGCTGTCATTCTGCATCTACTTCTGTCTCCTCCAAACCAGGCTGATGCTGCTGAATCCCAGACCTGACCATGTGTACCCCTGTGAACCCCCTTTAATTGCTATCCACCTCCTTCTGGACAAAGTCTAAATTCCTTTAGCCTAGCATTCAAGGCACTTCAGTGTCAGTCTGGATAGCCTCTTCTTTCTCCATCCCCTTCCTCACACCCTAGGATCAGATAAAAGTGGAATTACTTCCCAGGAAAATCCCTAAGTAAGTCAAGTCATTTCAGCCATCTATGCCTTTACTCACACAGCTCCCTGCCTGGAATAAACTTTCTCCACACCATACCAACATCTGCTTATGTTCATAACCTGCCAGCAACCCCTTCTCCAGGAGCCTTTTCTGATCACCCAGAGAGAAGTGGCCACCATCAGGCCTCCTCTGATCCCTGGACAGACCCTATCTTAGCACCTGTGACACACTGGTGATATGGTAGGTTTGCTCTGCTCTCTCCCCATGAAATAAGTCCCCTCAAAATAATTGAGCAGAACGGTGTAAAGGGAGGGGGAGAGAGAAAAAACAGAACAGAGCTCTCAAGCAAAAAACATGAGAAGATTATAAACAACTTTATGTCCAAAAATCTGACAACTTAAGATGAAATGAAATATTCCATGAAAGATATAAAACTATAAAAGCTAATGCAAACAAAACATAGGTCATCTATATTGTCCTTTTATTAAAAACACTAACAGCTTATCTGTGTGGCACAGATGGCTGAGACAGCTAAGATGCAGACCACACAAAGTACAAAGACCCAGTTTCGAGACTCAGAGTCAGGGGTGGGAGTGGGGGACAGAAAAAAAAAGAACAAAGACACTAAAATCTGTATTAAAAACCTTTCTATAACAGTGGCTTTCCTGGACAATGCTACCATTTGAGGAGAAAATAATACCAATACTATATAAATGTGAAGAGAGAGGAAGAGAGTTAACAAACATTTATTATGTGCCTACTCTGTGTCAAATGCTATGCTAGGCAAGAAATAAGTCAGGATTCACCCAGAGGCCTGGGGCAGAGTTTGCCAAGGAAAGATGAAAAGTCTCAGAGAATACAAATGCTGGAGAGGCTCAGTCCGGAGGTGTACACTTGTTATTTCTCCTCCCTCTTCTGTCCATAGTAGACATTGCTAATCAATTCTAGCACCTTTCTGTTGAGCCCAGACATTTCTGCTGAGCCCAGACTATGTCTCCTAATCCTTCCAAACAGGGAACTTCCAGTAGCCACCAGGAAAGCTAAAACTCAAAATTAAAGTTTTGGTCATCGTTGATCTAGTCTAACCTCAACCAATATGGAGACTGAGACCCAGAGAATAAAAGGGTCTTACACAAGACCAGAGATTTATCACAGAATAGACAGCATTTTAGAAACTGATTTTTCAATAGTTTGTATGGAACACACAGTATGTATGTTTTGTCTCCCTGACCAGATGGTATGCTCTTTCAGGAGAAGGCCTGGGTTTGGTTCAGCTCTGACCCAATGATTTGCACACCAGATGCAAAGCAGATGTCTGCAAATGTTTCTTTTTCAGTGAGGAAGAAATGGAGTGAATGAGTTAGATGGAAAGCTTTGGTATTAAAGCCTAAACCTAGGTGCTTCAAGCATCTAACACTCTGAGATACCTTCCCAGAATGATCTACACCAAGAATCCAGATAAAGACATTTTCAACCTAAAGATGAGGAGATAAAGGGGATCTCAATGTAATAGAAATGTATCTACAGGCATACCTGGTAACCTAGTATATTAGTCAACTGCCTTCCATCGAGAGCACAGGCCACATATGCCAACGACCTGGGTTCAAGACCTGAGGCCAGGCTGAAAACTAAGATAAACAACGAAGAATACGCCCTGGTAGCCTAGTGAACTGGTGCACCCTGGAGCAGTCCCACATATATCCCAAGGTTCTAGCTTCAAGACCAGGATCCAGAGGGGACAGCCAATGTAAGCTAAATAAAAATAAAGTGCTTTTGCTGCCTGCCTGTCTCTGCTCACCTTCATTCCTGATTGCACCTTTCCTTTAAAAAAATTAAAGTGTCTACAAAAGAATAATTACCATCTATAGACTAAACTTATGAATAGAAAAAACAAAGAACTTTTCAAGTCAATTAAAATATAACATTTTGATGAATTTCAACTATATCAAACTGCATTACTGATTATAAATATCAAAGTAATGAGGCATCTGGAGGGAAAGTATCCATATCATTTTTGTGTCATCTTGCTAGCTGCTAAAATGATTGCAATACAGTGTGCCCTGATGGAGCAGTGGTTAGGTGAATTGCCTCTGAAGGAGCAAGCCACATATCCCTGGATTGGAGTCCTGGATCTGGGGGGAAACAACTAAGTAAAAATAAATTAAAATGTTTCTTCTTCCTCTTTCTTCCTGTTTGCCTGCCTACTCACCTTCATTCCTGCCAGTATCTTTTCTTTAAAATATCTGGCGGGGGCGGGGGGGGGGGGTGTGGGCATGATGATTGAGATACTTAAGCTTCTAGGAACCAATACGGTAGGTAGTGTTGTCTTTTAAGTGAACATTTCTAAAGTGCCCCAGTGGCATTTAAATGTATAGATTTAAAATGTAAAAACAGGCTCACCCTGGTGGAGTAGTGATTAGATCCGCTGCCTCAGGTTGAGCATAATCCATATATATCCCAAGGACCTGGGTTTACATCCCGGGGTCAGGGACAAACCAAGATGAGTAACTGAATAAAATAAGTAAATAAAAGTATTTCTTCTACTCTCTCTTTCTGCCTGCCTGCCTACTCACCTTCATTCCTGACTTCACTTTTCCTTTTAAAAATGTGAAAATAAAACAAAACTGAGAGAGAACCATGGAACCACACAAATGCCAAAGATTACCCAGGGACCAGGGCCTGTTTGCTGCTGTGGCCTCTTAGAGACCCAAGTGGGAAAGCAAAGGCATCCTATCAAGATCTGGGCCTGCAGCTCAGCTCAGCAGCAACGCTGGTCATGGCATTCTCCATCAACCCCCGCCACCTCCCTGTGCCTGTTCTGGGCCATGAGCCAAAGGCACATTCCTCGGGCACCCACAGCTTCCGGAACTGACAGAGTGGAGTTGAAGGAAAGGGCTGAGCAAAGCAGAAAGCTCCTGAGAGATGTGGCAAAAGACAGACATGGGACAACCATGGCAAGACGTTTATAACAACCAATAGGGAAGCTGTGACCCAAATAAGGCAAAGGTGTCACCCAAAACCACATGGTGAGAGGACAGAAGAGGGGAAGCAGTGGGGTTTCCCCACAAAATTTCTCTCTGTTCTTGCTGGAAGGATTTGCTATCCTGCTACATAAGCCCAAGTCCTCTCCCAAAAGAAGATGGGTCTCAGGGTCCTGGAGTCCAGAGTACCAGAAAAACCTAAAGTTGAGAGCCCTCCAGTTTTCTCAGGAAAGAAAATCTTAGCTTCCTCTTTCCCAGTCTCTGCTCCTCCTTTCCCGAGTCACTCATAGGGTGGCAGATCCTGCCACATACTTTTTGTCCTCTTTACAACAACCCTGCAAGGTAGAACTTACATCCCTTTTGAAAGGAGACGAAGCAGAAACTCAGGGAAATGAAGTGACTTATTCAAAGACACGGAACTAGTGAGTGGGAAAGAGCAAATGAAAACTGTCCATGTCAGCTCACCACACCTGTCACCACTGTCTCAAAGTAGGTTCCCAAGTTCTGTGTTTGTTTTCAACCCTGCCTACCACCGAGGCCTACGCTTGAGGCCTAGGAGAGGGAGGAAAGACTGAACACTCCTGAGGCTCCCACTGCTTACCCTCCAGCACCACTTCTTTGCCTGTCTTCTTCAAGACCTGCACCGCCTCATCGTGGGTGGCCAAGGAAAGGTCTTCCCCATTCACAGACAGGATGGCATCCCCGACGAAGAGGGCCTCTGTCTGGTCAGCTGCCAGTCCCTTGAAGATCTTGGAAATGAGAATAGGCATCTTATTCTCCCGGCCTCCTGCATAGGCACAGAAAGAAGAAAAATTGAGGTTGATACTTCAATGCTTGGGGTTCACAGCAAAATGATTCCAGGAGGTCTCCCTTAGTGCCCAGTGCAGTGCTAGGAAGCAAGGATTGGAAGGTAAAAAGAATCTCAGAAAAGAGTCTTAAACGTTTGGAACATTAAATACTAAGAAGTCATTTCTAAATTCACAGCGCTATAGTTAGGTCATTGGATCTTTTGGTTAAATGCTTTGAGTGTACACCCCCCCTTTTAATAACTTACAAGGTGCTTCAATAAGTTTTTCTTAAATATTTGGGATTGCAAATAATTTTCCCACAGTGGGAGATCCATTGATACCCTCTAAACTGGAATAAGATCAAAGTCAGCTATTGCTTTGGCCACAAAGAATCTTTTTAGAAATTGAAATGTTTTACAATATAGGACCTAAGCTGGAAACCAAATCCTTTAAAGTCTAGAAATTTCAAAAAGCCTATCTGAATTGCATCTCTGATGCAAAGAAAAAGCTACTGAACTGCTTTATTACTAAACACCTGAATGTACTTTTGAAATAAGAAATTGTAATAAAAGTTCACATCAGTTCCATGTACTAAATGCGAAGCAATGTGCTGAATGCTTTCAATGTTATCACAACACCCCAATCACACAGGCATGCTCAGTTTCCATGAAGAAAATGGAAGTGTGGGAAGAAATCCTGTGCCGAAGATCATCCAGTTAATTAGTGAAAGTGCCAGACTTGAGCCCAGGTTTCCTCGCTCCAGAACCAACACACTTAAACCTTATGGCAACTGCAAGTTGGACCCTCAGGTATCACACTATTGGTCCATTCCCAGTGTAGTGGAAATAAGAAAATAGTAGCCCAGAGGAAGGAGGTCATTATTCCAAGATCACATAACAAGTAGGTGGCAGAAGTAAGAGAGGGATGGCTCTCCTAACCCCACACAGGTCCAACAGTTTGCTCACTGCCCTACACAGAACTTGAGGCTGGGAAAAGAAGAAATTTCTATTGATACCTGCCCTCCTCCATCAGAAACTAGGAACTTCAGTTTGAAGCTGTGATCATTTCAGGCCACCTTGGACTGGGCTGGGAAGGTTTCTATGGCAACAGGAGGGGGTTCTCCATTCACAAAGAATTAAATGGAGCTGGTATTCCCCCTGATGTCTTCTATAAGTGTCTTCACCTCCACCTGGAAATCTGAAGTTAGGAAATAATTTGTGACCTCAGAAGGCCCTGCTTCTCTCCAAGTCTGTTTGTCCATCTGAAAAGGGAACTATATATGAACTCTTAAATTCTTTCTTGCTTTGACATATTGAGCTTACAATTTCTGGACTGAGCTGCTGTCCTATCCCATGTTGCAGCTTAGGGGCAAACTGATGCTTACTCCATGACTTCCCCCATTGTCCCATTTTAAACCCGTTTGATTGGCTACCTCAGAAGTCACCATTCCACAGAGAAGACCCAACTGCCTTGGGCACTCTTAGTGGCTTAATGATCAAGGATCAAATACCAGCTCTGCTGGGATCACACACCACTGTGTGATCCTTGGAAAATGCGTTACTTTTCTGAGTCCGTTTCTTCACCTGAAAACTGGGGATTCTATTCTCTATCTTTCCCCACTAGTTACCAAGATGAAGTGGATCACCAGCCTAGAGTACAGGGCACAATATTTGTTTTTCTTTTTTGTGGGTGAGGGGTTTGTTTGTTGACTTTCAATTTTATTTTATTGATCTTTAAGTCTGTTCTTACAATGTATTACACTGTTTTGATTTTTGCACTGTAGCAGATGGTTGGTGTTTTTGTTTTTGCTTTCTGCCCTTCCCCTGATCCCAAGTCTCAAACCTGGGTCCTTGGGCTTTACATGGCCTGCACCTTAACCACTGAGCCTCAGATGATTGCCTGAGCACAGCATTTGATACAAAGTGGTAGCCCACCGTTCCCACCCTTTCCCCTAAGCCAAAGGGTCGAGAGGCACCAGTGGCCAGAGTCAGAACCAGAGACAGAGAAGGTACATCGAGGGTGATGCAAGACTGTCACCCTTTCCAAAGGCAGATAGCACTCTGCTGTGGGCTGGAATGCTGGGAAGCAGATGAATAGAAATGGTGAACCCAGCAACAGCGGGTGGGTGGAGATTTTAAGCACTAGGGTTAGTTGCTTTGGCAGTCTCTACTGGCCTCCATTTTTCCTCACACTTAACAGTAATATTAACCAGGCACCTACTGTGTGCTGGCAATGAGTACTTTAGACTCCTGTTTACATAGAAACATCACACTTTACCATTAGCTTCACTATATAGCTGAGGAAATTGAGGCTCAGAGATGGAAAGTGACTTACCTAAGTTCATACAGTTGAAGCTGGACTCAAACACAGGCTAACTGTACCCTAAAGAAAGCTGTCAGGACTGGGGACAGAGCATTCTCAGAAAGGAGCTGCAAGTCCTATGTCCAGCTCTCTTAATTCTGTGCAAGGTGCAGATGGCCAGATCAGGAAACTCAAATCCAACTGTCAGGGCCTCTCTAGACACACAGCCTTCCTAAATCTCAGATTTCCAAGTCCTTTCTGAACCCTCCTCAGTGAGTCCAGGCTGTGCTCCCACCCAAGTCTCGAATCCCTCCTGTGCTCCCCACTTCAGACCTCACCACTTTCTCCCACCTTGGTCCTATTTCAGGGCCTTTCCCCTCTCTGCCCTATTAGGGTTCCAGGCCTCAATCCCTTCTCCATCCCTTGCTCTCCTAGGGGCCCTCTTGTCTTTGGTGCCCACACAACCCTTGAGAGGCACTCCCTCTTGAGATCTCTATGCCTCCATACGAAGCTCCCCACCCACGAGTCCTTGGCGAGTCCCAACCCCCGCCACACCTGTGTCTTCCGACTGGGATTCTGTCTTCGAAACCCCCTCCAACCTTGGTGCCCCCCGCTGCCCTCAGTTACCTCGGTCCCCTCAACCCGCCTTTCCCCCCAGATAGAAGCCCGCCATCTCCACGTCCTCGGTACACTGACAGCGCCCGCAAATCCTGCGCCCTCGGCAGCCTTAGAGACACCACGACCCCATGCCCTCAGTGCCCCCGCGCCCACCTTTGATGCTGATGCCCAGACCACCCGCGTCGGCCTTGCGCACAGTCACGCGGCGCCGCTGGAGTAGCAGCGCCTCGGGCAGCTGAGGGGGCGCCGCGCCCGGCTCCGCGGCGCCGTTAAGCTGCGCTGGCTCCGGCTCCCGTGGATCGCTGAGCTCCGGGCCGGGCTCGCCGTCGGCGGGGCTCAGGGTCAGCGCGTCCTCCGCCAGACTGAGCAACACCCGCTGCCAGCGCTCACCGCCAGCCCCCGAGCCCGTCCCGGCGCGCAGTTCCAGGAGCCCGGTTCGCGGGGAGCGCCTGCCTGACGCCATCTTCGCCACCGAGGCCCCGCGCTCGCTCTGCCCTGCAGTGCCGGGCCCACTCCGACCGAGTGCCCAGGGCAGAGGGCAGCAGGGGCCCGGCTGGGCCAGTGGCCACCCTACCCCGGGCCCCTGGGGGTGGAGCCTCGAGGGGCGGGGCAGCCAGGGGTGTGGCTAACTGCGATGGGCGGGGCCACGGTCCTGCTGGCGGGAGACAGGGGCGGGGCCCAGGAACCCAAGGCTCTGGAAGGGATCTACTTGGGAGTGGGGGGGTCATAGGACATTGGGGAGGAGCCACGAAGGAAGGAGTCTGCAAGGTGCGGATCTGAGCGGGGCCATAAGGGGAAGGGGCTTCTTGTCGGGAGACGGACCCGAGGAACCGGTGGAGAAGACCCCGTGCTGTATAGCAGTGGAGTCACGGGACCGTAACTCGCTGAAACAGCAGCACAAGAAAGAGACAGAATCATGAATCTCGGTTGGAGGATCTGAGCGTTGGAATGGGACTACCATGGAGTAGCGCTGGGCTGCTGGGACTCGGCCTGAGTTTAAGAAGTAGACACTGGTGTGCCCTGGTGGAAGAAGGGTTGGGCGCAGTTCACATACATCCCAGGGTCCCAGGGTCCCAGGTTCGTGTCCTGGGACCAGTGGGAGTGCCCAAGATGAACAACTAAATAAAATGGAGTGTTTCTTCCTTTTTTCCCTGCCTACCTGCCTCTGCTCATTTTCATACCATACCTACCGGCACCTTTCCTTTAAACAAAATTAAAAAAAAAAAAAAGTAGACATGGAACAGCGAGGGACTTCGTGGGTGGGTTACTAATGCTGGAGGTTTAGAAGGAGCTGGTTTCTCTTGGCAAAACGAGCTTTGGGCTTGTGGGCGTGGTTTAATGTGGGGCGTGGCTTCTATCCCTGACAAACCCCGCCCACTGGATTGAGTGCTGTGCTGACTCTTTAGGGCTTGCAGAGCAGGTGGAGACAGTCCGCACTTCGGAATTGGAAGGGAATTTAAGAAAGTAACCACTGTCCAATATAGAGAAGACTGAAGTCCTACACTAAGAGACCTGATCAGAGAACTTGGTATAAGGGGAAGAGGACTGGAAGGTGGAACTGAGTGTGTGCATCTGGCGACATTGTTACCGTCCCTTTTCAGACACTATTAGCTCCACGTGAATCTTGGTACTATCATGTCACTTGTGGTCTCAATTCCCTCATCTGTGAAATGAGGATAATAATCCTACTTCAAAGGGCGTGTGTCAGGATTAAGCCAATGTGAAGATGCATTGTTAACTGTGAATTCCTGTGCAAACAACATAATCACTTTCATTTATTGAAAGCTAGCTATTAACCAGGCTTAGATCTGAGCATTTATGTCATCTTTAAAAAAAATCTTTGTTCATTTAGTTGTTCATTTTTTTATTTTCACCCCCACTCCGGGTCTCACACCCTTGTCCTTGGACTGTATGTGATTTGCACACCAGCATCTCAGAGGCCTGAGCCACAGGGCATGCATGTTATTTTATCTTTACAGTAGCCTCCCGAAGTAGCCACGGTTAAGAACACTAACATTTTTAAAGGAAAGGAGCAGGCAGAAATGAAGGTGACTAGGTAGACAAGCAGGTTACAGAGAGAGGAGAAAGAAGCACTTTATTTTATTTTTCATTCAGTTGTTCACACTGGTTGTTTCTCCCCAGACCTGGGACTCAAACTCAGGGGAATATGGCATGATTCCTTTGGAGATGATTGACCTAACTGCTACTCTACCAGGGCATACCAAGAACACCACTGTTATAAAGAGGGGAAACTTGCATTTACAAGGTCTAATTGGCCCAGGTCACACATTTGTGAGTGGGGCAAAACTGGTATTCAAACCCAGGCCTGTTGGACGCCAGTACATGGGTACTGAACCATTCTGCTAGACAGTTCCTAAATACAGAAATGAGATGTGGCAGGCATACAAAAACTTCCACCACATCACATATCTTAACTTATCTGCCCCGTCTCCATCTCCACTACTAGCTGAGATGTGCTAGGTGTTAGGCACTTAATAGCGCCCCATCAGTAAGTGGACTCTGCACCTCCGGGAAGAACCCTCAACATAAGACATCATACAAAAAATAATTCACAAGAAAACAGGTATGTATCCAAGTTGTCCACAGCAAACTTTTGTTTGCAAATAATCAGAGATGAACATAAGTATCTAACAGTAAGGGAATGGCTCTATATCACTGAAAATCCAATGAGGCTATATAAATCTATATATACAGCATATGTGTATTTTATATGCATATAATATGCATAGATGCTATTTATTTAGTTTGCCATGCTTTGGCACATGAGCTGAATGATTTATATACATTGTCATTTAAACATCATATAAATTTTGCACAACCATTTATTGTCCCCATTTTATAGATGAGGAAATTGAGGCATAGCACAAGTAAGTTAGACCTTTAGTCTACCTTGAGTCTGTCTAACCTCCAACCCCATATCCTACTTCTCCTTTTGAAGCCCACATAGCATCAAGGGATGAATTTATAATCCATTCATTCTTTCAACAATATTTATTGAACATCTATTATGTGCCGGACACAATGCTAGGTGTAGGAATTCAGTTGGAAACAAGACAGACAGGGGCTTGCCTCACAGAACATACAGTCCACTGAGCAGCAAGATCCCATGTAGATAAGAGCATAGACCTCGAATTCTGATTTTCTGTGTTGAAATTCTTACTGTGACCCTTTTTCCCCACTCCTGGCCCCTGATCTTGAACCCAGGTCCATGCTCTACATGGCCTGTAGACTTTCTGTATGTGTGATCCTGGGTGACTTATTTAACCCCTAAGCTTCCATTTCATGATCTATAAAATGAATATATTAAAATTACTGTCCCCAGAATTGTTATGAGGAGTAATAAAATAATGCCAATAAACTGCCTAGCATCACTCCTACACACAGAAGGCATTTTAAAAATATGCATTTTAATTATCTTGGAAAACAAGTATTAGTCAAATAAAAGCTTTATTTTGGAGTAATATGTTAAAACAGGAGACATAAGTTTAAAAATTCAAGCTCAGGGGCTGACATTTATACACAGTCTAAGTATATGGGAGAGAGAGAGAGAAAGAAACATAAAGAAGAATGAAAGGAAAAGAAGGAGGAAGGGTGGGAAGAAAATGGAAAGGAAAATAGTATTTTTCTAAAGGGGAAAGCAGGCAGCAGAAAGAAGAAAAAGGAGAAAGAAGCATTTTTATTTATTTGTTCATTTCTGGTTGTTGTTCCCTCTCCTGCCCTGCAGGTTGTGAACTTGGGTCCCTGGAATGTATGTGGTCTATACCCCAGATGCCAACTTAACACCTGAGCCATCAGGATGCACCAAAAAGAGTGTGTGTTGTTGGGTTGTTTTGTTTTGGTTTTCACTTTATTTTTATTTAATTGCTCACATCAGTTGTTCCCCCCAGCCACCTTGGAACTTGGGATGTATGTGGGACTGCTCCTAGGTGTATTAGACTTCTAGGTCACCAGGAAACACCCAAAAAGAGTATTTTTTATATGCTTTGAAACTTTTTAAGTATGACTGTGCTTAAATATTATAGGGTAGCATAAGAAAATTGAGGGTAAGCTTTTGTGATGAATGAGAACTACATCCTACCTGACTTTTGGAAGTTTCGATCTGAAGGTAAAGACCCAGAGGGGAGGAGGGAGGAGGTAAGAGATGGACGGGAGGGGAGGGGAGAGAAGACTCCTTTCCAGACCAAAACCTCCAGCCAGATTCTTAAAAATCCCCCCACGTACTGCCCTGCTTAAAAAAGACTTAATGAGCCTCAGACAAACTTAGTAAGAAAGAGCCTGGATACGGAGTTCCTCCCCTGGGGGACTGTTTCTTTCTGGTTACAATGGGAAAAAAGGAAGGAGAGTGGTGATGTGTGCAGAATAAGAGGAGATTGCAGAGAAAGAAGGAAGATGTAGAGCCAAAGAAAGCAGAGATACATGCATGTGTATATGTACTATATGTCATTTGTCTCAGAGTGTGTGTATCCATGATTACATGGTATGGACAATGCCAATCAGCTGTGCCCGTCAGTCACTCTCAGGAACCCTCTACTGTGGTCAGCTGATACCTCTCCACTCTAGCCCAGAAATTGCTCTTCCAGACACACACACACACACACACACACACACACACACACACACACACACACGTCTGGCTCCTTACCAAACCCCAGGGCCAGGGCAGAGCTCCCAGAGGAAACCAGTTCATTTCTAAGGGATAAGAGGGTGAGAGGGAAGAAAACGAAGACGGGGAGCTCTCACCAACAGCATTGCAGGCTCAAGTCCTTGGACCCAGAGTTTGAGATTCTGGTCAGGTAGGGAGACTTATTCAGTCTCCAAGACAGGGAGCAAAGATCCTTCCATCCCAGCTTCCCATACCCAATGATGGCAGCAATAACAAGTTAACATGACCAAGTACCTGACATAAATACTTTCATTTAACCCTCAAGACAATCTTAGAAAGTAGGTCATATTTCTATCCACATTAGGCAGACAAAGAAACTAAAGCTCAAAGATATGGATTTAATAAACCCAGCCACAGGAGAAGTTTGGATCGTAATGAAAGGTAGGAGACTGCTGAAGCCTCAGTGGTGCTCTATGGGATGAAAAATGAATCAGGTGCTTCCCTTATATATCACTTTTTTTTCAAAAGGTGCAGGCAGGAATGAAGACAGAGGCAGGCAGGAAGAGACAGGCGGAAGCATTATTTATTTATTTTTATTTCGTTGTTCATCTTGATTGTTCCCCTGGGCCCGGGTAGCAAACCTAGGTCCTGGGGATGTATATGGACTACACCTGGCAGACTTACCCACTACTCCACCAGGGCACACCTATATGTGACTATTTAATCCCATCTCTGAGTCAAGCATTATCATTTCCATTTTGCAAAGGGAAGGCTTAGAGGGAAAGCGTCCAAGGTCATACCACTAATAAATGGCAGAGCCCAATTATGAATCAATTTATTATTTGATTCTAAATCAATGGCCCTTTCTACAGGGCTACCCTAGAATCCTAGTTAAAATCCGGCTCTCAGAATGTTAGAAAATTCAAATCACAGGCCTGTGGAATTTCGCATAAAGGAATGTTGGCATCCTAAAGTCTTGTTTAGGAGGGGCACTCAACAAATGTCACTAAGTCAAATTTCTCCACCCCTAACCCAGGCAAGAAGCCCCTTCATAGCTCCCCCAAGAACTCCCCCAGTACCCTATGCTTGGATGCCTCCAGTAAGAGACCTCTCTCGCCACAAGACAGCCCAACCCAGTGAAGAGGCCATGCCCAGCTAAGCTCCAGTGTCTCAGACACTAAAGTGGCCACTGGGGTGTGAACCACGTGAAGGCCAAGGACACAAGCTTGCCACCAGGAATGGAAGATGAGGAACAGGGAACAACCAAAATAAATGAACAATTTAATCAAAGTGTTCCCTCCTCTTCCTTCAGGTGATTCTTCCTCCTCTGTCTCCCTTCCTTCCTCTCTTAAAAAAAAAAAAAAGATTATTTAAAAAATAAATAATTCTAGTTTTTACAATTAGGCAGTTCCTCAAATACTAAACATAGAGTCATCATACAACCCAGCAAAACTGCTCTATACCCAGGAGAAACGAATACATTTGACAACACAAAAACTTTCACATGAATGTTCACAGCAGCATTATTATTATTATCATTCCAAAAGCAGAAACAAACCAAATGCACATCAACTGATGAATTAATAACAAAACGTAGTGTAGCTACGTGAGGATTATTATTAAGCAATAAAAAAGAATGATGTACTAACGCATACTACATCATAAAAGAACCTCAGAGATTTATGGTATGTGAAGTACAGGTAAAATTGTGTATTCACAGAGACCTACTTTTATTACAATTAGCTAAAGATTTATAATTTTTAGACTCAAAGAATATACTATCCTATTTGAGTCAAATGTGATAGAAAAAATCTAGAATTGATGATACAATTTCTCTTGTTCAGTGATGTTTTGAGGTTTTTTTTTAAGGAAAAGGTGCAGGCAGGAATGAAGGTGAGCAGAGACAGGCAGGCAGGATAAAAGCACTTCATTTATTTTATTTAGACATTCATCTTGGTTGCTCCCATGAACCCCAATGAGCAAACCTGGGACCTTGGGATGTATGTGGACTGCACCCAAGCAATACTCCACCAGGGTGTGCCATGTGGGGTTTTTGTTGTTGTTGCTGAATTTATTTTTTATTGTAATAATTATTTGACACATTAAAATAATTTCTTATGTATAGGTTCCCCATTTCTTAGATATATTTCAACACACTCTGCCCTCCACCACACCACCAAGAGATACAGCACGTTTTGAGATCTACATGTAGCAAACCTTAACAAAGTGATAATCTCCTTTATACATACTATAAGCTATATAGTTTAGATGTTGCAGAAATACTTGTGTGTCAAAATAGATTTGGCCATATCCCTTTCATTCTTTGCAGCTCAGGAATATATATTTAGATTCTACCCAGCACTTTCTATTTTTTTTTTTTTTTTAGTAATGTTGTTCAGAATACTAATTCTTTAAACTGTTAACTGACTTTTTTTTTTAAGGAAAAGTGCAGGCAGGAGAGAGGGTGAGAAGGCAGGCAGAGGCAGGCAAGAAGAGAGAGGAGGAAGAAGCACTTTATTTTATTCAGTTGTTCATCTTGGTGAATCCTCAGCCCCGGTCTTGAATCTGGGCCCTTGGGATGTACGTGGAATACGTCTGGCAAATTTAACTGTTCAGCCACCATAATGTGCCATGACTGACTCTTTTTTTCAAGTTTTTTAAATGTATGTTTTTAAAAGATCCCTGTAGACACCAAACAATGCAGACACTGTGAGGGAGGTTGGATTGGAAGACATTTAGGAGAGTATCCACATTATACATTTCTGTGTAAAAACAATCCCACTCAAAGGCTTAAAACAATAGCAGTCAAATTATGTTACTACTGTTGAGACAGGGCTCAATTGGCTTGGTGCAGCTCTATTCTACATAGCATCACAGTCACAAGGAAGGATTTGAATGGAGGATGGAGATCCACTTTCTTTTTTTAAAGGCAAGGTGTCAGCAGGAATGAAGATGAGCAGAGGCAGGCAGACAGGAAGAGGGAAGGAAGAAGCACTTTATTTTATTTAGCTGTTCATCTTGGTTGCTCACACTGGTCCCAGGACACAAACCTGGGACCTTGGGACGTATATGGACTGGGGACAACCTCTGTTCCACCAGGCACACCAGAAGATATACTTTCAAGATGGGTGGGAGCTCAGGTAAGGTGGAGGCCTGGCTTGGGGGATGCTGTTCCTCTCTGTAACATGTGGTTGGGGTGCAAGAGCAGGTGCCAGCTCAGGTAAGGTGGAGGCCTGGCTTGGGGGATGCTGTTCCTCTCCGTAACATGTGGTTGGGGTGCAAGAGCAGGTGCCCCAAGAAACCCAGTTTCAGCATGCCCTGGTGGCTCTAGGATAGTCCACATGAAGCCCAAGGACCTAAATTAGTCAGGACTGGGGAGCCAACAAACATGAACTAAGTAAATAAATAAATGCTTCTTTCTCTCTCTTCCTACCTGCCTACTTACCTTCATTCCTGCCTGCTTCCTTCCGGTAAAAAAAAAGAGAAAGAAAGAAAGCGAAGGGACATGTATGGGACTAGCCTGAGAAATCACATTTCTGTGGTGTTCTATTGGTCAAGACATTCACTAAGATCTTCCCAGATTTAAGAGGAGGTTGAATTTTCTTCCATCTCTTGACGAAAAAAAAAAAAAAAAATGACAGGATTCTAGGAGAACATATGGGATCAGCGATATTGTTGCAGCCATCTTTGGAAAACACAATCTGCATAGAGGCTGTTGAAATCATCCATATGGCAGATGGTGGTGACTTAGACTAAGGAGGTGGCTGCAGTGGGGACGGAGAGAAGTAAATATAATTAAGAGCTATTGAAGAAGTCAGATGGCTAAGACTTGCTGATGGCTTGGGTGAAAGAGATTAGGGAGAGTCAACAGCAGTTAGAAGATGTTTAAATTTAAAATGTGTGACAGTCTAAGATAACTTAGGAAGAGAGTATTGTAAAGAAAAAAGTAAAGGTGCCAAGGAGCCAGTCCTTGGGTGGAAATTGAACTGAAGGGGAGTGAGCAAGTGCAAATGGCCATTTCTGGAAATAGAACATTTGCTGTTGGGTGTGTATTGGTAGTGGGGGGTGGTGAATTAAGAGTGGGTTTGGGGCCTGCTCTGGAAGCCTAGCAATCTACTACACCCTGGGAGCAATCCCACATACATCCCAAGGTCCCAGGTTCAAAACAAATGTGAACACTTAAATAACAATGAAGTGCTTCTTCCTCCTCTCCCTACCTGCCTGCCTACTCACCTTCATTCCAACCTGTATCTTTTCTTTTTTTTTTTAAAAAAAAAAAGAGAGTGGATTTTTCTCTTAAAGTAAGCAATAATCTTGGACCTCTAATTCTTGCCCCAGAGCAAGAAAATAAATCTTGCGAAAGGTCGGTGATGGTTCCAGCTGGACTTTGATAATGCTCGAGTGAGAAGCAAAATGCTTCCAGAGAATGGAAGAACAGGGCACAGGGTAAATAAAGGGTTTGACTTTTTCTTAACGATAACAAAGAACCAAGGTGTTAACTTAGGCCGAGATAGATTCAGAGTCATGGTTTAAGAGGTTTTAGTCACAATCCAGCATTTCATGAGGGAAAAACCCAAGGTCCTAGTGAGCTTCACCAGGTCTGTGCCCCCAGCTCAGTATTGGGCACTAGCAAAACACTATCAAAGAAGGAGACTGCCTGATGCTGGGACAATATGAATTCCGCATCCAAGAGCCACACCTGAGAGCAACCAGCAGGGGGCAGCAGAGAGCCGGGGCTGGAGAGTCACAGGCAGGCTGGAGACCCGCTCGTGCCCTCCTGCCGATGAAAGTCTCAAGTGAAGCAGAAGCTGGTATCCTTGGGACTGACTCTTTCGAAGCAATTTTGTCCCCTTTCCACGGAAGTATCACACATCACTTCACAGATGGTGATACTAATAATAATGATTAGTACCGTTATTATATTAGCTGCCATTCGTTGAGCCCATCGCTTCTCTCCTCAGATTTGCCAAAGCAGCCTGGTATCACGGAAGAAGTAAAAACTCAGCATCTGGCACACCTTGTGGCTCAGCCAGCTGAGGTGGCTAAGGTGCAGACCATTTAAAGCCTGTGAACCCAGGTTCAAGATGTGGGGCCAGTCATGCAAAACAAACCTGCGACTCTGAAGACCGGCTCCACCCTCTGCCAGCTGTGTGGCCTTGGGCAACCAGCCTGGCGCTTCTTCAGCTTCCAAGACATCATAATAGCAACACCTGTTAGGGTTGTTGGAGGGTTAAATGAGAGCATACCTAAAAGGTGCTCGGCACGCTGTCTGACAGAGTAAGTACACACACATCTGCTTGCTGTTATTTTATACTACGACCACAAGATCCTGCACATCTACTCCAGCATCAAGCCTATGGCTTCAATCTCCTTAAAAACCTCTCCAAACAGTATCCATCCTTCATTTCCCATACCTGGTCCTGCCTGTCATTTCACCCTGTTATTAGGGGCTTGTTAAAACACAGATTTTTTTTTTTCTTTTGAAGTATTTCATTTCCATTTCATTTATTTCCATCACACTGATCATTTCTACCCCTGGACCGGGGACTTAGACTCAGGGTTATGTGACTGGCTTCTTCAGAGACGACTGACCTGACCACTGCTTCACCAGGGTGCCCCTAAAACACAGATTTCTGAACCCTAGCCCAGTTTCTGATTCAGTTGGTCTGCTATAACCTGAGAATTTACATTGCTAGCAAGTTCTCAGGTGATGATGATGCCATTCTAAGAATCGCACTTTGACAACCTCTGCTTCTCAGCTCTTCCCAGTCTCTCTGAGTCAAGTGTCTTCCATCTAATCCTCCTCCAGGTTGGTGGTCTCAGAACTGGGTAGCTCAGCGTGAGGCTCAGTCAAGGTCATAGACTAGTCTGAGACTTGAAAAGGAAATTGTCCTTCATCCTGGAATCTGCTAGGAGAATCCTAGGTCCTTAGAGTCTTGTCCCCCCTACCCTGGTCCTCATCTAACCTTCATCCCAACACACACACACACACACACACACACACACACACACACACACACACACTGCACCCAGAACTGGGGCTTCTCCCTCCTGATTACTCCTCTATGAGGTGTTCCAGTTGTGGAGGGAGCCCCTGTGGGTCCAGCGCTCGCCCCCCTCAGGATACATGTGGAAACCACCCTTCATCCCCTTCTTCACAGACATTTCACTCACCCTCCTGTCTGTCCTGAAATTTCCTCAAAAGCATTCACTAGAACTTTTTCCAAATCACAGTAATCATCTCATTACTTTAATATTAATAGACCTCACTTGGCTTGGAGAAGCCAAATGAAATGTGCCCAGGTCCTCAGGGGGGAAGATTTCTGGAGGCAGCCTGGCATGAGGGCTCGCTGGCTGTAGCCCATCACTGGCCCCTGTTGACCTCCCTCCCTCACATTGTTGCCCTTGTCAGAGACAATTGTCATACCAGAGAAAAGGTGGAGACCAAAGGGTTACTGAACTCGAGGGTCTAGTATCTTTGACCCCTGAGCAAACAAAAATTGCAGAATCTGAAACATTCTTCAGACAGGGCTTTATTGTAGAGATCAGATATAGGGGGAAATGAGAGACAGAGAGGGACAGAGACAGAAAGACAGAGAGAGAGGGAGATTATTCCCATTAGAGTGTCAGCATGGAGAATGGACCCTCCTTTGCTGCACCCTGTAGTTAGGAAAGGGCGCAAAGGTGTTTAATTAGTGGGTAATTAGATCAGCAGTTTTGGAGGAGTGTTCTAGCTCCTTGGTGGGGCCTGGGGGGGTGCTCAAAATCTGGGCATTACACAATGTCCCTTCTCTTGCTTTCTACCTTGACACCCGGAGAGCTTGCATGCTTTAGCTGCTCATGCATCTTTAGAGTGCTGAGTTGGGGCTAGTGTAAAGTTTTAAGGTTTGCTGCTTAATGATAATAAGGTGACTGAGACTTGAAATGAGGGTGTGGGTGAGTCACAGCTGAATGGGTATTGGGGACAAGAAGGTAAAGCCCACCATACTTTCTGCTGTCTCTCAAAGCCATGCACTCGCCAGCAGCAGACTTTCCATGATTTTTAGCGTTGAAACTGGAACGAATTTGAGTATCAGCAGGTGCTAGACAGGGGTAGGGGCTCTTCAGACTCAGTGAGGGTGAAGGGGTGGGCAGGTGAGGGGATTCAGGCACCCCTGTTTGGACCTTGTTTATTGTTGTGTTTGCCCAAATTATCTTTCTTTTTCTTTTAAAGAGAGGAAGGAAGGAAGGAAGGAAGGAAGGGTGGGAGGGAGGGAGGGAGGGAGGCTGAAAGGAAGGAAGGAAGGAAGGAAGGAAGGAAGGAAGGAAGGAAGGAAGGAAGGAAGGATTCTTTACTTTCTTAATTGTTCGTTTTGCTAATTTTTTGGTCTCCCCCATTCTTAAGTTTTACATAGTCCACATGCCAGTATCTCAGCTGCCTAAGCCACAAGGACGCGCCACCCAAGTGAACTTTTAGCCAACTGCGATTGAAAGTGTGACAGAATTTCAAACCAAACAGGATGTCAAGACAATGTTGCTAAACTGGAACAATACTGGTTAAACCAGAGTATATGGTAATCGTATCCAGAGGGCTGGAGTCCCACAGCAAAATGGAAGTAGCACCAGAAGGGAAACCGTTTCCTCCCCTCACATCTGACTTGGAAAGCCTCCAAAGCCTGCCCTGAACAAGGAGAGTCAGAGATGAGTTAGGGGCCTCCAGAGGCCCACCCCACGGTCTCTCCTACGCAGGAAGTTTCCCAGGCTCCTCCTTTTGCCTCCCAACAGTGTATAATAGTGAGTATAAATCAAAAACTTACCAGGTGATAACTGACTTAATCCTCACAGTATCTTAGGAGATAACTGCTGTTTTTCAGACCCATTTTATAGATAGATAAATTGAGTCAATCAAGTTTACACAATCGTAACTGGAGAGTCCTTGGGGAGGACTCTAGGCCTGACAGTCAAGTACTGACCCCTTGGATTCCACCTCTTCCCACCCACAGGCTTTCTTATCTTTAGCAGTTCCAGCAACTTCTTTTTAGATTCCCAGGACAGCAATGAGATTTAGCTCCTCTGTATTGAGGGCTAACTATGTAACACCTTCCTCCACTATCTTATCTCTCCCTTAGGACTATTCTCAGTGATGAAGATTTAATTAGGCCCTTTTCAGATGAGGAATAAGAGTTTAGTTGACCTGCCCAAGGACTCACTCTCAGAACAGATCTGGAATTATTTCAGGTGGCCTTGACTCCCAAGCCTACCCTCCTAGCCGTGAGATTCTTCTCTAGGCTTCAGTTTCCCCTTCTGCAGTGACCACAAGGACCATGAATGAGGAGTGACAGAGTGCAGAGTGCTTGGCACCAGTTTGCCACATTCTGTGCCTGGCCCCTTGCACTTGATCTGTTTAGTGCATTTGAATCTGAGACTTGCTATAAGCAGAGAACAATACATACCTGCACACTCTCAGGTAGATACATCCCCTACCTGTCCCAGGGTCTCCAGAGTCACTGCTTGGGAAACTTCCTCCACTAATGGGATGGGGGAAGGGACTGTCTTAACAGAAAGGCTGCTCAGGAAAAGGCAGGCAAGGGCTGAAGAGTGACTGGGCAGCCAGAGACTAGACTAGTTAAACTGGTCAGGGCATGTGGCGGGTGCAGTATAGAGGCTCCTTTGTCAAACCAGAAGCTGCAAGGCTGCCCCATCCCCACCATCTGGCTCCAGCTCCAGCCCAGTGATGCATGATGGGGAAAATGGGGAGGGGGCATTGCTGGGGGCTGCTCACCTGCTCTGTCTCCTGGGATAAGCCAACTCGAGACCTCCCATGCCCATCTGGTCAACACATCCCGGAGCCCTGATCACCCCTGGGGACTCCTTTCGACAGGCTGAAATTGGCCAGGAGTGTGGCCAGCCTGTCAGGGTCACAGGTCACCGTTAATCTGCCAGAACAAGGGAGGGAAGGCGGGTGGGCAGGCAGCCAGTGTGCCAAAGCCCTGTCAGTTCCTGCTGTCTGCTCTGGTGGCCCTGGAGGGGGATTTCTGTCTTCTGGGAGGCCAGGAGGTAGGCTAGAAAGAATTCAGGATTCTAGAAAAATTGCAGAAACTCAGGCCTTGCTACATAGCAATTTCACTTCTAGTGAGGATCTCAGAGAAACTTACCCAAACACTGAAGGTGTCACTGCAGCAGTGTGAGTAACAGTAAATTCCTAGCAAGAGCCCACATACCCATCAAGAGGGGACTGGATAATCAGAAGACTCTAGACCATCTTCCTCAACTTGTATCTTCCTCAACTGTACTGAATCTAAGAACTACTCCCCGCTCGTGTACACACCCATGGCAATGACTTGACTGTTCCCGGAAATTCTTGCCCAGAAAGATAAGCCTGTAAACCAGTAACAACTTCACTATCTGCCTCAGGAAATTCTTACAAACCAATTTGTTTGAGCAAACACTTTGCTCACCTTGGCAAATACCTCTTATCAGACCACAGTGCACTAATCAGTGTTTCAGGGGCCTCTTCTCTGGTGGTCACCAGCTCTGCCCAATCCCAATCAGTTTTCTGCCTGAAAGACTCCCCTGAAGTACCGCTGGTGGCTTAGCTGCTAGGTCCTCCTGCCTAGTCCCCATACATACTAAGGACCTGGGTTTGTGTCTCGCGACAACAGTCAACACGGGGCAAACGACCAGTGTGAACGACTAAATAACATGCTTTTTTCTCCTTTTTCTCCCTGCTGCTTGCCTATTCACCTCCATTCCTCCCTACACTTTTCCTTTAAAATAAAAAAACTCACCTGAAACCAAACACCCACCAACCCTATGCATATCTTCTCTGAAACACACACTTTTGTGGCACTGCTAAGACTAGGAAAATACTGTTCTCCCTTGCTAGAGCAAATTTCCTACTCAGCTTTGCTTAATTACATTTTTCCTGGTGGTCTTTCTGAAGGAGTTGACAACCAACAAAATAATATGGCCTATCTAAATGATGGAAAACTCTACAGCAGGTAAAGAGAATGAGTTAAAACTAGAGCGGCCTTGAAAACTAAGTGAAAAAAATCAAGATGCTAGAAAGATGCGGTGGGGGGGAGGAATATGAAAACTTAACATTTTTACAACCAAGTAACATTGTGTGTGACTTTAGGGTAGACTCATGTTGTACATGTATAATAACATGCATGAGATTTATTTATGGAAACTCAAATCAGAGGTATTTATGGAAACCAAACTACTGGACAGAGAGGCAAGAAGGACAGTGAAAAGGAAGAGTTGACCGAGATTTGCAATTGAAGCTAAAACTTCTTTTTTTAAAAGAAAAGGTACAGGCAGGAATGAACACGAGTAAGCAGGCAGCAAGAGAGAGGAGACGTTTTTATTTGATTTCCATTTAACTACTCACACTAGTTGTTTCCACCCAGACCTGGGACTCAAACCCAGAGAGAGGTATGTGGCTTGCATCCTTCGAAGGTGATTAATCTAACAGCTGCTCCCCCAGGTTGCTCCAGAAGCTATCTCGTCTTTTGTATGTCTATACCAGAAGTGAAATTGCTAGATCATATGGTAATTCTGTTTAAATTTTCAAGAAATTATCATATCATTTTCCATAGCAGCTGGACCATATTTCATTTCCACCAGGCAAGTAGACAGGCAGGAAGAAAGAGAAGGAAGCATTTTTTAATTTATTTTATTTAATTGTTCACCTTGGTTGTTCCCCTCCACCCCCATCCCAGAACTCAAACCCAGGTCCTCAGGCTGTATGTGGACTGCACTTGGCCAGAGGTAGTAACTTAACCACTACTCCACCCAGGTACGCTTATTCTGTTTGTGTTTGTCTGTCTGTTTTAAAGGAAAGGCACAGGCAGGAAAGAAAGCAGGCAGAGACAAGCAGGCAGGAAGAGAGAAGAGGAAGGAAGCATTTTATTTTATTTAGCTGTGTGCTTTGTTTTTTTCACCCCAACACAGGGTCTTGGTATACAGGTGGACTGTACTCTAAGCTGAAGGCAGCTGACCAAACCGCTACTCCACCAGGGCCTGCCTCTTCTGTTGGGTTTTTTTTAATAATAGTCATCCTAATAAGTCTGTGAGGTGGGCTTTTTTGCTTTTACACATTAATGTACATAATCTTCTATGCTTTTCTGAAGTTAGAAGAGAAAGACAAAGAGAAGGAGGAAGAGGAAAGAGGAGGGAAGGAAAGGGGGGAGGAGGAGAGGCAAGGGAAGGAGGAAGGAAATATTTCCAAAGTTAAAGGTAGGACACGAGTTATGTCCATATCCATGATCCAGGAGTTGTCTGCCATTGAAAAATTCATTCACCTCTCTGAGCACTGATTTTGCCACCAGGGAAATGGAGGCATCGTAATACCTTTTCCAGAATTAAGGCGGTAGCGACTATGTATATGTCTGTGTATAGAAATAAATTTAGCCAGAAAGTTTGTAGATCAGTCTACAAAAGTGAGGAGCAGAATTTGGGTAAAGGAAATGGGGCCCACTAATCCTCTGCTGAGGGCCAGGCCCTTTCAAACTTTACAGTCATCAGTGCACAGGGAAGTAAGTGGACCTTCAGTCAGTCCAGATCTGCCATGCGCCACATGGCAGAGTTGGAACCTGACCCCAGAGTTGATGCTCTTGGCCCCTATAATTCATCTCCTTACGTGTGACCCTATCCTGATCCCAAGAGTTCAGCAGATTAGGGCACGACAGATCAGAGTGGCTGGGTGATAACAATTAATATTTAATGAGCACTTGGCCTGTGCCAGCCATTACACTAAGCTCTGAATCCTCACAACCCCCTCGAGTAGGTTTACCTCCTGCTCACTGATCTGGAAGCAGAATCTCAGGTACCTCAGGAGGTTTATCCAAATTCACACAGCTAATAATGGCAACTCGTCTGTGTGGTTACAGAGCCCTAAGTACCCATTTAAGTTAGAAGGATTCAAACCCATCCAGGACTCTAAGCCAGGGTCCATTCTTGGCACCCTCTACCTCCCAAAGAATGAAGGAGCTCCTCAGACCATCTTCCCTGCTGTCCCCTGTGTCCCTTCCTTCCTCCCAGTCCTGGGCAGAACCATGGGGGCTGTATGGGGAGACCCTCAGGGCTGTGACTTCCAGGTCATTTCTGAGCTCCATAGGTGGCATCTTTTTATGTTTTAGATGCTTCTGCAGCTGCGTGACCTTCAGCTTTGTCTCCTGGGCCGCCAAAACTCTCCTGCCCTAAGCCAGGCAGGCCTTTGCTGATGCATCAAGCCTGGTCCCTCCCCGTGTCCCCCATACCAAACATATACACCCCAAGAGGTAGCCCAGGGGTAGCATCCCTGCCTCCAGGCTCCCAGTATCTGTTCCTATCATCTACCCCAATTTACCACATCACCTCCTCCTTCCTATAATCCACTAGGACTCCAGACTCACAAAAAAAGGAAATGGGGGCCAGTTTACATCTAGGATTTGAATCAGACCTCAAGCTGCAAACCATTTTTTCTTTTAGAAAGAGGAAGGGGTTGGTTGTCCCCTGTGGCCTAGCGGTCTAGTACACCCGGGGAGCAGTCCCACATACGTTCAAGGTCCCAAGTTCAAGACCTGAAGCTTGGGGAACAACCAATGTGAACAACTAAATAAAAAAAATAAAAGTACTTCCAAAAAAAAAGAGGAAGAAAGTGAGGAGGAAGAAGCATCTTTATTTATTTGGGTTTTTCCCCCTGAACCTGAAACAGGGTCTTGAGAGCTTTACATGCCTGAGGACATGCCCTGCAAAACATTTATTTTCCTCTTAAAAATGTTTTTTAAAAATAATAATTGTATTATTTCCATTATTCTCTTTCTCTTCTTAGGTAGGTTGGGTGCACTTATGTTTTGATTGGTTTCCCTTTTGTTTTCTTTTTTGCTTTTCCCCTGGAGGTATATTTTGAAGTCACCTTGAGGTGAGCATTAAAAATTCTATGTTTATTTCTTATTTTTATTTGAAAGCAGAGTAGTCGTACACTCGTTCTGATCATCTACATTTTTATTCTCCTCTCTTCCTCCCTACTTTTTATATTTGCTGTCTTACTGTTTTTAAGTGAATTTCTTTACACTTTATTTATAGAGTTTCCTTTAATATTTGTTGTAGAGCTAGTTTTGTGGTGATGAATTCCTTTAACTTTTGCTTATTAGAAATCTCATCATTCCTTCAGTTCTGAATGATAATTGTGCAGGGTGTAGTATACTAGGTTGAAAATCCTTTTCTTTCAGCACTTTGAATATATCATGCCATTTCCTCCTGGTCTGTCGAGTTTCAGTTGAGAAACCCACTGACAATCTTATGGAGATTCCTTTGCATGTGACTCATTTTCTCTAGCTGCTTTTAAGATTCTTTCTTTATCTCGTATTTTTCACATTTCGCTGACAATATATGCAGGTGTAGGTCTGTCTGCGTTTTTTTTTTGTTTGGAACTTTTTGAGCTTCCTGAGTCTGGAGGCTTGCTACATTCCTCAGGTTAGGGAAGTTCTCAGCTATTATTTCTTCAAATACTGTTTCTGCCCCATGTTCTCTATCCTCTCCTTCTGGGACCCCTATGATGCAAATGTTGTTCTTTTTGATGTTAGCCCATGGGTCACTAATGATTTCTTCATTTCTTTTCATTCTTTTCTGTCTTTTCTCTCATCTGCCTGAGTGCATTTCCTGCCCTATCCTGACTCACTGATTCCACCGGAGGCTTCGTCCATCCTACACTTGAGTCCCTCTGTTGAGTTCTTTAATTCAGCTATCCTGTTCTGCATTTCTTTGCTATCTTGCATAATTTCTTCTCTCTGTTGTTTTTTTTTTTCTTTTCCTCTATTGTTTTCTTGATTTCCATTAGCATATTTATCACTGATGCCCTAAATTCATCCTCAGGTAGTTTGCATGTCTGTCATTTTCAGATTATCCCCTGGGTTTTAATTGTACCCATCATTTCACATACATTTCTCTCTGTCTTCATTCTGATTGGCATTGTGTTTATGTTTTTGCAGGTTTCATTTCCCTGCAGTGATGGTGCTGTATAGGGACTTGCACCAGAGAAGCCTGGATCTTGATTTGAACACTGGGTATTCTTGAGTTGGTGGCATCACCAGTGCTTGGATTTGTTGACGTTCTTAGGTGGATCCTGCGTTGGGACCCAAGAGCTCAGCCTACGGGATTGGAGTTTGTGTGGGGGATGGAGAGCCTTCCCCCAGTGTCCCAGCTCTGAACAGTAACTACCACCTTGTCATGGACCCACAATCAGCAACTGGGCTGCAGTTCCACCTCCATCCATGAGGTGGCGCTGTGGGCAGCCTTGCCGGTTTCTTCTTTCTGGGACTCTCTTCTTCCTTTAAGCCTGGGAGCAGGATTTCTGGTGCACAGGTTCAGAGCAATGTGGTGAAATGGGGTGGTAGATTCTCCTAGCCATTTTCCAGTTCTGGCAGCCCCTGTGTAATTTTCCTTCAGGAGGGCCCCTGCTCAGACCACTGTGCTCTGGTCCTCCTTGTATTTTGCACCAAAACCTTATTCCCCTACTTTGTGCCCTGGTCCTGCTGGGCCAGTTCCCTACTATCCTCAAAGCAACTTCTGGGAGGCTGACTCTTCTATGCAGTTTCACCCCATCTGCCACTGTCCTTTCCCTCCCCTAGGCTGGGGGCCCAAATCTGTTATGCAGCTCTGAACCACTAGGCCTTCATCTACCCTTGTGCTGGTGATTGCTATCATTGTGTGCAGCTCCCAGGCCAGCCCTTCCATGCCTTGCGTCTGAAGAATAGATGGTTTCTAGTTGTTCTGTGGAGAGGGGATCTAGCATGTCCTACTTGTTGTCATCTTGACCACCTCTTCCTGCAAACCATTTTTTTAAAGGTAGGGAAAGAGCCCTAGGCTGGAATGATTATTGCAATAATAAACTGATTATATTGACAAGAGAACAATAGTAGCTGACATTGAGAGCTTATCAGTATAGTAAATACATATTGTGTCATTTACTTCTCTCTAGAAAGCTTTGAAGAAGTGAAAACCAAATTCAGAGATGTTAGGGAATTTACCCAAGATCTCACAGCTGGTCCCAGGTCTCAAACCCAGGGCCTTGGACTTTGTGGTTGGCACACCAGTGTCTCAGTTCTCTGAGCCCCCAGTGCACACCGAGGAGATTTGAATTTTATCTTTGTAGAGGTGTGCTAATATAATAGCCATTAGCCACATAATTATAATTAAATAAAATTAGCAATTCCAGGCTTGCTCTTGTGGAGTAGTAGCTATGTTAATTGCCTCGGAAGGAAGCAGGCCACAGCTCACCTAAGCAGGCCCTGAGCTCAAATCCAGGGCAGGGTGTGGAGGGCAACTAGTGTGAATAACTAAATATAAAATAACTTGTTTCTTCCTCCTCTCTCTTCCTGCCTGCCTGCCTACTTGCCTTCATTCCTGCCTGCACCTTTCCTTAAAAATAATAATAATGTGCTTGGATGTCATAGCACTGTCAAATAGCCATAAACATTTCTAAACTCTCTACGTTTCTTACTTATTTTGTGGTAACCAGCAGTTTGGGGACTCTCACCAAAGTATCAGGAACCATATTTTGAGTAACAGTGATTATAGATCACTCAGTTTTATAACTGATTCGGTCAATGGATTCCATTGCTATTATTAGTAAAATTGGATGGGACCATGAATAATAAATGTGGGTAGAGTGGAAGAAGGTGTCTAGGACAACCTAGATATAATATATAATAATCATAATATATAATATATATTATATGTAATAATCATAATAAGGAGAGGTAATTCTGAGGCCCAGAATTTTCTGATTCAACACAGTAGGGAAAGGGGTACACAGGCCTGAGTGGAGACAGACCTGGAACTTGGGGCTGGCTCAGCCCCGGTATGCCCCTTGTACTTTTATTTTTACCAGTGTTTCTGCTGCTGAAACTCTGCTGTCACAGTACAGGGAGATAAATACATCCTTTTGAAAAAGGTGGCCCCTCCAGTTTGGTGACTGGGTGAGATAGGTTGACGCTCCCAGCCTCTTCACCCTCCCTTCACAAGACCCGTGTACATTCTACTTGTTCCCTCATCCTCATTTTTTCTTCCTTCACCTGGTTAACTCCCACTGGTCACTGCTAAGTTTGCTCTCCAGCTGCTTTCCTGGAGAAGTTTCCTGACTGATTAGAAATTCATGGCTTCAGAGTTCTATTACTTAGAATTTGACAACCAGTGAATTCTATTGATTAGTCCTTTAAGGCACTAGAGAAATATTGATTAGCATTTCATGACTCCAGAATTCTGTTACTCAGAATTCTGAGACTTGAGAATGTTATTCATTTGAATTTCATGGCGTCTTAGCAGTCCAGCAATGCAAGCTTCCCCCAAATGCCCATAGAGATAGCTCAGATCTTTGCTGAAACTTGTAGCCTTCTCAGAAGGGAGATCTTCCCGCGTCCCCATTTGAAATTATTTGTCTGCCACCTGCTCCTTCTTGATTTTTCTCCATGGTGGTGATCACCACTTAACACATCAAATATACTGCTCTTTCCAGTACTGGGTATATAAGAAGCTCTACCTGGGCAGGGATTTTTATCTGTCTTGTTCACTGCTCAATACATATTTGTTGAATGTTTATCAATTCATGAACTCTGGAATGAAAACAAAAAAACCTTGTAATTTTTACACACTATAATCAGTTTTCTCATATAGTCATTTTTAAAATAGTGAGGTGTAACTTATCCTCCATCCTTCTCTGGCATGCTCTGCCTCACTCTGTTTCAACTCATGGATGAAGGGAGAGTCACTGTGCCTCTATCCCTGAGACAGCCTTCTCACGCGAGTCAAAATCTGCACTCCTAGGAGAAGAAAAGCAATAAATAAAGGAAGCAAAAAATAAAGAGAGGAATGAGGGTGGTTCTAAAAGGGAATATTTTAGGACCTGGAACCTATTAATTTTTCAGACCTCAAGCATCTCCTTCAGGAAGCCTTCCTTGATGGTCAGATTAACTTGATTTCTTTATCAAATGCTCTTTAACATCCATGCATCCTATTTACAGCAGGCTGTACTGTCTGTATTTAGAGATAGATTGAGTGATTGTTTGATAACTGCAGAAAGGACTGCATTTGCTTTGTATCTCAAGCCTAGACCAATACACACTACACAGTGGGTGCTCTAAACCCATTTGTAAAGGAAAGGATGAATATCGTGTTATCGTATTGACATATATCTGAGGAATAGGGAAACTGCATATATGGGGAGCCTATACATATATGTTTATTTTAATGTATAAAATCAACATTACTGCAGTTAAAAAAAAAAAAGCACACCATATTACATTCCTGCTGGCAGGATGTGAGTGGACCTACTAGGAGCAAGAATTGCCAAGGCCAGGGGATGCTGGAGAGAGGAGAACCCTCAGGGGCATGAATTTGGGTCTCCAGCCCCTCTAGTCACCTCCAGGGTAATTGGTAGGCAAACTTTCCACAGGAACAGATAATAAAATATAAGATGCCTACTGTTGGCACACCCTGGTGGAGCAGCAGTTAGGTCAGTCCCCTCTGAGGGAGCAAGCCACATACCCCTGGGTTTGAGTCCCAGGGCTGGAGGGAAGCAACTAGTGTGAATAACTAATCAAAAAATAAATAGAATGCTTCTTCCTCTCTCTCTGGGCTACCTGCCTATTCACCTTCATTCATTTATTCCAACCTACACCTTTCCTTTAAATAGTTAATTAATTAAAAAAAGAATAAATATGGCTGCTGTTTTACCAATCAGCCTAGGCAATATGTGAAAATTAAGCTTGGCACACTCTAGTGGTCTAGTGGTTTAGTTCACTGGGCGAAGTCCATATATATGCCAAGGTCCCTGGTTCATAGACCTGGGATGAGCTACTAAGTAAACTAAAGTGATTCTTCCTGCTGTCTCTTCCTGCCTGCCTGTCTACTCACCTTCATTCCTGCCTCTCTCTATATATGTATGTATAATTAATAAAATAAGCCGACCACATTCCAAAAAACTTATGGACAGGCTGATCTTATTTCTTGAGACAAAAGTGGGACAGGGCTTTTGTGTCCCCTCAAGAAACTGAGCCAGGCAACTCAGCTGCCCATTTTCCCCCACATTACAGACAACCCTAGTTTATTTAAAATGAGACAAAACTGATGGCCAGGAAGTATGAAAACAAATGATACTGTCCCATGCAAAACGGTCGGTATCATCAACCTACTTATGGACCTAAGTTTCATGTATCACAGATAAGAGTCTTACTTTAAGACCCCTCTGTGGCCTAGGCGAAAAGTATATAAGTAAGCAGAGTCGAGACTGGAAGGTGGGGGTGGGGGACAGGAAATTAAAAAAGGAAGAAAATCCTTACTTTGCTCCCTGGAACAGCAGTTAGCCTCAAAGGAGAACAGGTGCGGGGACGTGGGGAGACAAGCAATGGGAACAACTAAATAAAAATAGAATAAAATATATCTTCCTCCTCTCTCTTCCTGCCTGCTTGCCTACTACTGCCTGCGCTTCATTCCTGCCTGCACCTTTCCTTTAAGAAAAAGAAAAAGAAAATAGGCTGCATCAAGAAAGCCTGCTAGCCAATAAGGATAAGCTCAGAAAGAGAGAACAGGAACAGACAAAAACACATTTTCTTAAAATGAAAACTCGAGGTGAGTGTGCCCTGATGGCCTATCAGTTTAGTACACCCTGGGAGCAGTATCACATATATCCCAAGGTCCAGGGTTCGAGACCCTGGCCAGAGGAAACAACCAATGTCAACAACTAAATCAAAGTAAAATAAAATGTATCTTCCTCCTCTCTCTTCCTGCCTGACTACTTGCCTTCATTCCTACCTGCACCGATTCTTTAAAAAAAAAAGTCTCTGGTTCTCAAGCCAGTGGTGAGGATGAACTGAGATAACTTCTTCAGCTCCAGCCAGGCGGCTCAGCAGGAGCTACTGGGTTACTGTTGTTAATAATAATGTGATGATGATGATGATTACCAGGGGGATTTTAGGAGAAGCAAAGGGAAGCATGAAGCACATATTCAAATCCCCCAGGGCAAAGTATGACACCGAAGACCCCACCCCCACCCCAGCCTAGGTCCTTCCAGATGGAACTCCCCAGCATCCGCCCACCATCCCACCCCACTCCAGACTCCGTTGCTCTCTTGTTCCCCACGGGCCTCCTCCGAGACTGGAGAAGGTGTCCAGGGCAGCTGGTCAGGATGCGGGGAGAGGGCTGCGGATGGAGGGAGGAGGGTTCTTACCAGCCCACCCCACCCGCTTCCGTTGTCTGAGCCCGCCTGTCCGCCAGCCAGCTGTGTTCTGTGTCGGCGACACCAGCTGGCCGGCCCCACCCCCACCCAACACCCCTTCTCCCAGGTTCCTCCTCTTCACCAGCCCCAACCCCTACAGTCCACCAGCAGCCAAGAAAGATCAGGGTGTGACCAGAGGGGCTGAGCTTTTGTCCCCCAGATCGCAGGCTGATTTGCATTCCTTTAGCAATTTGCACACCCCATTCTTTGGTAGCAGCTAAGCTGCTGTAAAGCCTTCAGGGCCCTTTCTGTTTATTTTGAGTCCAGTTTTGAAATGTAGTTTGGGGTATTCCCTTTCACCGCAGCACTTCCTTTTTCTGTAACTCTTGTCCTCAGTCTCCAAATCCAAAAATAGGGACAGTAACACCGTTCCAAAGTATCTGGCACCACGTGTGTGCTCAGCAAATAATAGCTGTTATTACTAAAACATTATTACTGTCATCCTAATGTCCTAAGAGCCAACTCTTTTTTTTAAGGGAAAGGCGTGGGCGGGAATGAAGACTGGTGGACAGGCAGGAAGAGAGAGGAGGAAGAAGCATTTCATCTTATTTCCATTTCGGTTGCTCGCACTGGTGCTCTCTCCTTTGGGACCCGAGACTCCGACCGGAGACCCCGACCCAAGGATATGTGGCCTGTGCACCTTCAGAGACAATCGACCCAACTGCTGCCACACTACATGCTCAGAGCCAACTCTTAAAACCTGTTATGTCCAGTAAGATAGCCACTAGACACGTGTGGCTTTTAAAATAAAAGAATTGAATTAAATTGAAACTTTCAGTTCCGGTTGCACCAGTCACATTCTAGATGCTCAGCATCAGTTCGAGTGGCTGTCTGGAGCAACACGACACAGAACATGACCATTGTGGAAGAAAGTTGCATTATACTGTCCTGATGCAAACCATCTAATTCCCTGGAGCTTTCCTCCCTGTCCCCACTAGGACTGGGTAGGTGTTCTTTTGTTCTCTGCACTTGGGCAGGTGGGCGGAGAACAGGTGTGGAGCCATGCCTGGAGGGGGTGAGCAAAATTGTCCCTGTCATAAAGCAAACAGCTGCACCCAACTCTATCCCAGCCACCAGCAGGAGCCTCCGGGGCCTGACACGGATGAGGGAGGAAAGGAACCAACCCTGTCCCCACCACCTCCCAGAGGCGGTTTCAGTTCACACAACAAGCCTGGGCCTGGCAAGAGCTGTTTCAAGCACAGCTGACACCTGGGGAAGGTGCACCAGATGGGAGGCCCATGGGGGAAGTGAGAGGAGGGAGGATTACCAAGCTCTGAATGCCAAGGTTTAGCTGCACCAGAGTGTAAAGAGTGTAAGTGAGTCACACTCAGTCTGTTTCGAACTCTACCCCATCGCCACTGTGGCCACCTCGCCTCTGGAGTCTAACAGTCACAGCAAGAAAATGCACATCTCCCTGTGCTTGTCTGTTGGCTTCCCAAAGCTAACATCCCCAAACATGAACTCTTGCTTTTGCCCCCAGGATGTGTCTGTTTATCCACAGTTGTCAACATCTTAGTGGATGGCCTTCTTTCTAATCCTTCCAGCTGTCTAGGCCAAAACATTAGTCATCCTTGACCCTTCTCTTTCCCATACCCTACAAATGAGCTGTCAGCAAGTCCTATTAGCTCCGCAGTCAAAAAAAAAAAAAAAAAATCAAGAATCCAACCCTTTCTCACTATTCCCACTGCCTGCCACCACCGTGGGCTGAGTCTCCATTGTCTTCTGCCAGAGATACAGTGACGGTTCACTGGGGTTTGATGGACTCCACTTACGTGGCCTTGGCCCCCTTGCCCAACCACATACTGATGTCCTTTCTGTACCATGCACATCCTGCCTCAGGGCCTTTGCTCCTGATGCACTCCACCAGGAGCCACTCTTGCCCCATATAGCTCTGACAGCTCTTACCTTCAGGTCTCAGGAATATAAATACCCTCTTCAGAGAAAACTTTCTTTGACACTTTCTTTGCCTTCTACAACCCGGCACCTGTGTCCCCCTTGCTTTCATCTTGCCTTGTTTTTCCTCAGAGCACCTATCATAGTATGTATTTATTTACTTGCTCACTATCAGTCTGTTGTCCTTGACTCACACAAGAATGGCAGCTCCATGGGCAGGGATTTTGTCACTGCGGTAACCACAGTGCCCAGGACAGTGCCAGGCACATAACTGGTGCCCAATGAAGGAAGGAGTGCAGGCTATGTGCTGGCAACCACGCTAAGCACCTTATATGGTTATCTCATCTGATACAGCCCTCAGGCAGGTACAGATAATATCTGACTTTGCAGATTGGGAAATGAGGCAATGACTTGCTCCAAATTAGTAACAGATGTGGGGGGGGTCAAAGGAAAAGTTGCCACATTTCTCTGAGGTTTCACACAGGCTGGACGAATGAATAAATTAGGCACAATTAGTAAGAGAACAAGAAAAGAAAAACTAATAGCATAATGTATGGAGATTTTACATGGCAGTAAATTTTGAGACAGCTGGGGCTGACCCAAGATTTATATTCTGAGCTGAGCCATAGAAAGGGGACCTGGGGTATGGGGGAGAAAGGAAGGGGTCACCACATGGCAAGGAGGAATGACTCAGCCTTACTATGAAAATAAAGATAAATAACTTCCTTTTCTACATTCTTCTAGAGAATAGGAACAAAAGGCTACTTCTGGATAAGGAGAAGGGTGGAGGTTGCGGGGTGGGGGGCAGATGGTTTCTTGGATTAATGAAAGGGCTAATGGTTTAGGAGAGCTTCTCTTTTGCCTCTGGGGCATCCTTTACTGTCCTTGGCTCTTCCTGTCAGAGTGGGGCAGGTATAAGAGACCAATTCTGAGAGACTTGGGTGTTCTGTTTTAGCCCCTTTAAGGACATATTTAAAGCATGGCAGGCCCTCGATAAAGTCATTTCGTTCAACATCATTTTGCTAAAACATTGATGAGAAAAAATTTAAAAATTCCCGACAGGAGCCCTGGTTGTGTGGGTTTGCACGTTCTCCCTATGTGTGGGTTTTCTCCAAGTACTCCCGTTTCCTCCCACACCCCAAAGATGTGCACATTATGTTAATTGGTCTAAATTGTCCCAGTTTGAGTGAGTGAGAGTGGATCCTGTGACAGAAGGCATCCTGTCTAGGGGTGGTTCCTGCCTTGTGCCCTAAGCTGCCAGAAGAGGCTCTGGGCGTCCTCGACCCTAAACTGGAACGAGCAGGTTGGAAAATAAATAAGCTCATTGATACACATGATTGTTTAATATTGAAAGTTTTTTGGGTTTTAACTTAGAAGTTTGATGTTTCTGTGACCAGAAACATATCCTCAGAACTTAGCTCTTGTTTCTGTCAATTAGCCTGTGGTCATATTGGTGTCCTTACGCGTCCTTTCACAGAATTCAGTTTCCTAGAACCTAGGGGAGATGCAGAGTGGGACTCGCTGTGTGCCTCTGGCACCACTGCCCCGCACAGTCAGAGCTGACCATGAGGACCGCGAGGGAGAGGGCAGCAGTGTGTCCCAGAGGATTCTGTTGCACAGGGATGACAACTGAAAGCTTCTGCTCTACTGAGTGGGCGGCTCTCGATGGAAGGGACTTAGACGCGTTTTCAGAGGATGCTCTCCATCTCCAAGTTTGTCTTCCCTGGGAGAGAATGGCCTGTGGTCAATTGTTTAGAGAAATATACAAGCCTTTCAGTGTGTCCTGTTACAGGCCTTTCCTTGTCTCATGCTTCCACGTCCCTTTCTGGGTCTCCAAGTGGCAGCCCGTGGCCCAGTCTGCTCAGCACAGGTCTCTTTATCCCAGCAGCTGGAACCAACTGGAAGACAGTGTGGCTGAGGTTCTGAAAAGCTCCCTGGAGCGGGCAGGTAGTGAAGAGGTGAGAAGGAGCGGGAAGGCCTGAGAGCTAGCAGGGGCCATACAATATGGGACTTCATGAGGCCCTGGTAGGCACGTTGAGTTTTAAGTAAACTGTGGAGCCTTAGAGGTGTTAGTTTGTTTGCTGCAGTAACTGTTTTACAAATTAAAATAAACTCCTATGTGTGGGTTTCCCACATGTGCAATTTCCCCTTTCTCAGACAGATGTCAACATACCTTGCCTTGTTAATTTTTTGTTTTTGTTTTTAACTTTGCTTGAAGAAAAATACAGCACAAATCCTAAGTGTTCATTTTCTCCAGCTAAACACATTGCACCAGATCAAGAATCAGAACATTACCAACTTTCCGAAGCCCTCCCGGGGCCAGCCCAGTCACTGACCGCCCCAATCCCACCTGTCACCACTACTCTGAATTCCAACAGATTCTAATAGGTTAGTTTTACCTATTCTTGGGATTTTATATATAAATGGGATCACATTTTATATATATATATACACGCATATATATATGCATACACACATATAGGTACATACATGTACCTATATGTGTGTATGTATATATACTTTTTTTTTTTTTTTAAGGAAAGGTCCAGCCAGGAATGAAGGTGAGTAGGCGGGCAGGTAAGGAAGAAAGAGTAGGAAGAAGCATTTATTTATTTTATTTAGTTGCTCATCTTGGCTGACACTCCCCCACCACTTCCACCCCGGGTTGCGAACCTGGGTCCAATGTATGCGGACTGCGCCAGCCAGAGGCCATGTACTTAACCACTAAGCCACCAGGGCATACCACTTTTTTTTTTTTTTTTAAAGACAGAAAGGAAGGGAAAGGAAGAAGCATTTTGTAACCAGAAGAAGGAAGCGAAGAAGCACTTTTACTTATTTTTTATTTGCTTTGGTTGTGTTCCCCAAAACTGGGTCTTTGAACTTTACATGCCCCAGCCACAGGCTTAGCACCTGAACCATCAGAGCATGTCAGTATACATTCTTCTTTTTTTTTTTTTAAGGAAAGGTACATGCAAGAATGAAGGCAAGTAGTCAAGCGGGCAGGAAGAGAGAGGAGGAAGAAGTATCTTCAATTTATTTAATTTTACTTTTATTTAGTTGTTCACATTGGTTGTTTCCCCACAGAGCTGGGACTCGAACCCAGGGGTATGGGACCTGCTCCTTTGGAGGCAAATGACCTAAGTGCTGCTCCACTACAGCGTGCCAATATATAATCTTTTAGATCTGACTTCCTTCACTCAATATTAGGTGAGATTTATCTGTTTTCCATGCAGTAACAGTTATTTTCATTATTTTTGCTATGTAGTAGTCTGTTGTGTGAATCTATCACTATCCTGCTGGCAGACATTTCTGATTTGTGCTTCTGTAAATAATGCTCCTATAAACAACTGTGTACATGTCATTTCATGCACACACATAAGCATTACTTTCTGCTATCAACCTAGAAAGTAGAAATGCTGGGTCAGAAACAGGCATATGTTCAGGTCTATCAGATACCCTTTTCCTAAGTGCTTATCCCACTTATACTTACCACCGAGTATGAGAGTTCAGGAGGTTTTTAGGCAGGCAGTGACACTCTCTGTGTCCTAGTCTACCATCTTGACTATCAACTATTTGTTGAGTGACTAAGTGAATGAATACCAAGTACAAGGGCTTCAGTCAGCGCTCTCCTGAGTGGTACTCTCTCATTAGACACCATCCTGGGCCAAAAACTCAGTCATAAAGAGGAATAAAATTTCCCAGAGGGATACACAGCCTTGTACGGAGGATTTTAAACTGAGTGCCAGTGGAGTTTATGGTATCTATGTTCAGTACAGCAGAACTTATATGTTAAGAGGGACCAGAGTACCTGGAAAAATGGAAGTGGAAGAACATGAAAACAGGTGGGAACTTTAAGCTTACTCATGTGTAGGCCTAAAGAAGGCCTAGGAATCATTTTGAGCAGAGGCCTAAAGCAGATTGTGGTCTGGAGGAGATCAAGTATGGTGACCTGAGGTAAAAATATGAGTTCTGGAATCAGCCGCTTACCAGCTGCACATAAAGGGAAAAATCATTCAGCCCTTGTGAGTCTGAGTCTCAGTCTTCTTCTCTGTTAAAAGGGATAATATGATAGCATTCATCCTAACTGGACTGTTAGCTGTGCTTTGAGCTTTGTACACAGTGCCTGGCACACAGGAAACAGTCAGTCAGTGTGACTCTCATGAAGCATTTCTGTGTAGCTGGAAACGAAGACTGGGCCAGCAGAAGATGAGGGAGGGTAAACAAAGATTGTACAGCCCTGAAACCCATGATGAGTTTATCAGTTTCGGTTGGGTAATTGGGAGCCAGTTAGGATTTTTCTTTTAGGAGCTTTTATTTTTTTAAAGGAAAGGTACAGGCAGGAATGAAGGTGAGCAGGCAGGCAGACATGTGAAGAGAGAGGAAGAAGAAGCATTTTATTCATTTTTTAAATTTAGTTGTTCACACTTGTTGCTCCCCGCAGACCCAGACTCAAATACAGGAATATGTGGTCTGTGCTCCTTTGGAGGTGATTGACCTAATTACTACTCCACCAGGGCGCGCCCAGTTAGAGTTTCTAAAAGAGGCTTGAGAGTGGGGAGGGAAACTAAATGAGATGTAAGCTGTGGTCAGATCCTCTGCAGTTATTGAAGAGAGAACCTGAGAAGAAGAGATGCCAATTAGGAGACTAGCAATATACAGTGTACATTTCTGCAGAAATGATGTATTTCATACTAAAATATCGGAAGGGAGACCCCCCAAATAAAGACATGATAAGAACCTTACCTGCACAGTGGAAGTCAGTATGAGGAGAAAGACAGAGATTTCAGTGACACTGGACCAGTGATGTATGCGAGTTGAGAGGAATAAGCCTGCAAGGCAGAAGATGTACAGATTTGGGGTGGAATCCACTTCTTTTCTTAGGCACTTCTTTTTAAAAATGGAAAGAAAGGAGGTAGAGATGAATTTACTTACAAATCAGAGAATAATACTGGTCATTAGTAAAATACCATCATTTCATCTCTAAATTTGAAAATGTAAAATAATGTTAATACCCACCGTTAGGGTATTGTGAGATGAGCATGCTCAAGTACTATGGTGCAAATATCATTTGGTAAAAGTGAAAATGTTGCCATTAATACCAATAATACCATTTTGAGAAATCTAGTCTAAGAATCAGAAAACAGGTGCAACCTGGTGGAGCAGCACTGGGTGTAGTCCGTGCGTCTCCCAGTCCGGGTTTGTGTCCTGGGGCCCGGGGGTGGGGGGAGCAACCAAGATGAACAACTAAACAAAATAAAGTGCTGTTCCTCCTCTTTTCCTGCCTGCCTGTCTCTGCTTGCCTTCATTCCTGCCTGACCCTTTTCTTTAAAAAAAAAGTCAGAAAATAAGAAAGACTTAGGTATAGGCATAATTTATAACAGAAAAAAATAAAAATGATGCAGCCCAAATGACTTTTCAGATCAGATTCTGCCCAAAGTATTATATATATATACAATATTATATATATACAATATTATATATATATACACAATATTATATATATACAATATTACATATATATATAAAATTTGTTTTTAAAGAGGTCATGGAAGGAAGAGGGGAAGGAAGGAGAGGAAGAGAAAGAAGAAGCATTTTATTTATTTTACTCACTAGTTCATCCTGCCAGTCCCAGGACACGAATCTGGGGCCTTGGGCTATATGTGAACTGTGCCCAACCTCTACTCCACCAAGGTATGCCAGAAGCACTTTTAAGGAAAGAAGAGAAAGATTTGGGGTGTAATCCACTTCTTTTCTTAGGCACTTCTTTTTAAAAATGGAAAGAAAGGAGGTAGAGATGAATTTACTTACAAATCATACCTCCAAAAGTATAATATTATATGACTATTGATGAAAACATTTATGAATACTCTTTAGTGATACATAAAAGTACAGATCTATACAATAGTAAAATAAGAAAAAAGGATGCAACATGCATCAACAGTATGATCTCTATTATGTAAATATACTCATGAATAGAAAACATTGAAAAGATTTATAGCAAAATGGTGAGAGTAATTTATTTTTCAGTGTTAAGAATTAAGAGTGGTTTTCATTTTCTTCCTAACTTATTGTGTATCACACAAATGCTTTACTATGAGTAATGCTGACATTCTCATAATCATAATAATGAATTTAAATAATATAACCAGTCATCAAGAAATTCAACTTGTTCATCACTCCCTCTGGGAGTTCTTGGATCTTCAGTCTCCTATGAAGAAAAAGCTTTGCTTATTAGAAAAGTTTCAGCCATGCCAAATATTTCTGTGGCACACAGCTAGAAGTGCCAGGGGCATTTCAGTTTCCTGTTTACCCAACAAGGACCATACACCTTTAAATTGCTTCCTCTCACTGACTGTCATCTGGCTGGGCCTTGTGTTTATCATTCATTTAGCAGAAGGGGCATGACCAGGGCAGATGGCAGGCAGCACCCATCATCTTTATCCTCCTCATCACTAGTTAAAGAAAAACAGTCACTTAGTTTGGACAAGAAATTGCCAAGGCCTTGAGTTTTTAGAAGGTTGGGAAAAGAACATCAAAATTAAATTCTATCACATGAGACTAAGCCGCTGACTCAGACAACATTTCTGTCTCTTAATGTCTCTGAACTTCAGTTTCTTTGGCTGGAAAGTGGAGCTGTAGTAAAACTGAGGTCTCTAAGGTTGGTGGTGGTACTAGTTTCCTCTTACTGCTAAAACAAAGTACTGCAAACTTTAGTAGTTTAAAAAGTATCTTATAGTTTTGGAGGTCAGAGCTCTAAAAGTCTTTCTGGACTAAAATCAGCTCATAAGTGCCTGTCTCTAACTCTTAAATGCTAGTATCCCAAACTCTCAAGGCCTTATTTAACCAAAGGAGACTATACTGGCAGATGCTTTGTGGCTCTGATCTGTTCCCAGAGTATGTCTTTCTCCCACTCCCAACATACATACAGTCCATACAAATACACAAACAGTCCATCAGGAAGCAAGCAAAAAAGATAGAGAAACAGAAGATAAGGTGAATCTATGGATACTAATTTATTATCTCTACATTTGAAATCTAACAACTTGAGAGAAAACTGTATGTTTGAAGCTAAGTCTTTCCAGGTCTGCAGCAAGAAAGCTTTATTTAAAAAAACAAGAGAATGTGGTATAGGCAGACAATGGAATACTACCTGGCAATAAAAGGAAGGTAAACTACTAATAGATACAACATAGATGAATCACAAAATTGTTATGCTGGGTGAAAGAAGCTAGACAGGAGAATACATGCTGTCTGAGTCCTTTAAAAAAAAAAAAATTTTATGGTGGTACTTATTCTACACATTAAAATAATTTCCTATGTGTAGGTTCCCTATTTCTTAGATATATTTCAACACACTGTGCCCCCCACCAAATCACCAAGTGTAGTCTGAGTCCTTTTGCACTCAATTCTAGAAAATGCTACACCAATCTATAAGGATAGTAGATCCTTGGGTCCAGGAGCAGATGGAAAGATGGACTGCAAAGGACCAAGAGGAAACTTATAGGAGTGATGGAAATGCTTTGTATCTTGATAGTGTTGGTATTTCACAGGTATAAACAGATTTCAAAACTGATCAAGGAACTGATGTAGTTCACTGTACATAAAGTTAACCTTTATTATGTTCATTTTTTAAAAAGCAATCATAAGCGAGAACAACCAAAATAAACAAGTGCTTCCTCTTCTTCTTCCTTTCTTAAAAAAAAAAAAAAAGATTCTTCCTTACTCTTGAAATAAAAAAAGCCTGGCATACCCTGATGGAGCAGTGGTTAGGTCAGTTGCCTTCAAAGGAGGAAGTCATGCCCCTGGGTTTGAGTCCCATTGTGTGTTTGTTAGAGGGAACAACCAGTGTATGTGAGCAACTGAATAAAAAGAAAAGATGCTGCCTCCTCCTTTCTCTTTTTGCCTGCCTGTCTACTCGCCTTTTTTTCTGCCTGCACCTTTCCTTTAAAAAAAAAAACTTAAAAGTGTATAAATAGACTCATAGAATATGGACCCTTTTAAGTCTGCGTTTCTTTGAAATGTATTTGTGCTGTTTTGGTTATCAAAATTTGTTCCTGTGGCGATCAAAATGTAGTAAGTACAGATGTGGAAGCATAAAGTTGTATGCATGAAACATAACTTACATGTTATACCCAAATATCACATAAATTTAAAAGAAGAAAAGAAAAAATTCCTTTTTATTGCTGAATAGTGTTTATTTGTGTGATCAATGCACCATTGTTTTTATCCATTCACTAACAGAGTTGAGAGCCATATATTCTAGATTGGGTAATTTTGAATAAAGCTCCTATAAACAATCATGTGTAGTTTTTTGTGTGTAAACTTAAGTTTTAAAACAAGCCCTGTGTTCCCAGGATAATCCCAATTTGATTGGGTTTTGCATGGTCATGGCCCAGAAGCCAATTTAACACCTAACCCACCAAGGTATACCAAAAAAATTTTTAAAGGAAAGTTGTAGGCAAGAATAAAGGTAAGAAGGCATCCAGGAGGAGGAGAAAGGAGGAAGAAGTGCTTTATTTATTTTATTCACTTGTTCATCATTAATTGTTTCCCTGACTCTGGGTCTTGGACGAGGGACCTTGGGATGTAGGTAGACTGCGCCAGGTTTAACCCTCTAGGCCACCAGGGCCAGCCCAATTTGTTATTTTGTTGACGATTTTTACATATGTCTTCATGAAAAAATAATGAATTATAGTTTTCTTTTAATATCTTTGTGTGGTTTTGGTATCAGGGTAATGCTAACTTCCTAAATAGTGTTGGAAATATTTCTTCCTCTCTTACTTTCTGGAAGAGATTGTTAACATTTATTTCTGGCATGCCCTGATGGCTCAGGTGTTAAGCCTGTGTCTCTACTGTAGTCCACATAAAAGTCCAGTGTAAACAACTAAATAAAACTAAAATAAAATGCTTCTTCCCCCTCTCTCTTCATGCCTGCCTGCCTACTCACCTTCATTCCTGCCTGCACCTTTCCTTTTTTAAAAAAATTAATTCTATAAATTTCCCTCTAGACATTACATTAGCTATATCTCATAATTTGATTATTTTCATTGAATTAAAGATACCAATTTTCCAGGAATGCCCTGGTGGCCTAGTAGTCTAGTACACTTGGGAGCAGTCCCACATGCATCCCAAGGTCCCAGATTCAAGAGCAGGGGGAATAACCAATGTGAACAACACAATTTTAAAAAGTGCCTCCTCTGCCTCTCTCTTCCAGCCTGCCTACTCACCTTCATTTCTGTCTGTACTCATCCTTAAAAAAAAAATACAATTTTCTTGACTTCTGCTTTAATCCATGCATCATTAGGAGTATAATTTTTGTTTTGAAATGTGCAGGAAGGAATGAAGGCAAATAGGCAGGCAGGCAGGAAAAGAGAGGAGAAAGAAGCATTTGTTTACTTTTATTTAGTTGTTCATCTTGTTTATTCCCCCCAACTCTGGGATGTGAAACTGAGACCTTGGGATGTATGTGAACTGGGCCAAATCACTACCCCACCATAGTGCACCTAGAAGTATGTTTAATTTCTTAGTACTTAGGGATTTTTCCAGATATTTGTTATTGATTTCTAGTTTGATTCTATTATATTAGAAAACGTACTTTATATGGTTCTCATTCTTTTTTTTAAAGGAAAGGTGTAGACAGAAATAAATCATTCTTTTAAAATTAATATTTGACTTTTGAAACAGAAAATGGCCTATCTTTGTGAATGTTCTTTGTGTATTTGAAAAGAATATATATTCTACTAATATTGGATGCAGTGTTCAATAAATATAAGTTAGGTCAAGTTGGTTAATGGCTGCACTCCTTTCCTCTTACCGCTGTAACAAACTACCACAAGCTTACAGGTCTAAAACAACACACATTTATTATCTTACAGTTCTGGGGGTCAGAAGTTTAAAATGAGTCCTATTGGGTTAAAATCAAGGTATTGCTGGAGCTGCATTCTCTCTGGGGCTCAAGGGGAAAATCAGTTTCTTTGCCTTTCAGGAAACTGCTTGAATTCCAGATAATTTTACTCCAGCTTCAAAGTCAGAGCACCACATATTCAAATTTCTTTTTCTTTCTCTCTGGCCCCTGTTTCCACTATCTCATCTGACTCTTTCAAAGACTTTTGTAATAATATTTGGTCTACCTGGATAATCTAGGGTAATCTACCCAGCTCAAGGTCCTTAATTCAATCGCATCTGCAAATTTCCTTTTGCTGTATAAGGGAACATATCCACAGCTTCTGGGGATTGAGGCTGTCCACATTATACTTCTTGCAGACTGGAATAGTGTTCTGCATAGATTAGAATACTAAAGAGTGTCCTTGTGGAGTCGTGGTTAGGTCTGCCACCTCTAGCCTGAGCGCAGTCCACATATAGCCCAAGGACCCAGGTTTGCATCCTGGTGTCAGGGGGAATGACCAAGAAGAACAACTAAATAAAAACAAATAAAAATGTTTCTTCCTGTTCTCTCTTCCTGCCAGCTTGCCTACTTGCCTTCATTCCTGTCTGCATCTTTCCTTTAAAAAAATGTACATTTGTCTATTTTTCTTTCAGTCTCATGAATTTTTCTTGAGATCTGTTGTTAGGTAAATATAAATTTATACTTCTATGTCTTTGTATGCCAGTAACATTAGTTATTGATCATTGTATCCTAGCATAAGACTTGTAGAACATAGGTGCTTGATAATATTCATTCAATAAATGAATGAATTCTCTCATTTTTTTGGTTGAAAGTGATGGAGACGCAGCCATAGATATAAGCCAGATCTGAATTAGCAAGGACAAGTGAGTCTTCGGGATGCAGTCTGTTTTCCTTTTCCTCCATCTCCAAAGGCAACCTTTGTGCTTTCTGACCTAGAACCTTCTTGATCAACAAGGCCTGTGAGTATGTTTCTAAATGAGTTTCTAGCTTCAGATGATTCGGACAGTAGCCTACTCTGGGAACCACTGAGTTAGAGGCTAGTTTCTTACTAAATGTTTGATGAATTAACTCATAACTGTAGACCTGAATGTGGTGGCAGAATACTCTAGGTGCAGCCACTCTGGACAACCATTCATAATATGAAGTCTTGGGCAGGTTAATTATCATCCCCTCTTCCTTCCAGACTTGTTTCTTAAATGTTTGCATTATAGCAATATTCAAAATGTTGCACCGTCATTATACCCCCAGATAGCAAGTGCTGAGAGAACTACCTCAGTGTAGATCAGGGTTCTGATAGTAATGGAATTAATCAAAAACCTTTTTGAACTCCTTTATGTACTAACAACTTCTAATCATGAAGGGTAGGAGCTAAGGAAGTATTGGGTAGGAACAGAGATTTTTATAAAAGAAAGTACATATAACAATAATTGTAACATTTAAAATATACCAGAAACTGTACTTTTTATGCACATGTGAGCTAGGTACTATCACTATCCACTTTCTGAGCTTCAGAAAAATGAAATGACAGGTTCAAAGCTGGTAAGTGTGGAGTCAGGATTTATATCTAGCCAATGTGGCTCTAGTATGTGGGCTTTTAGATTTAGCAAAATTTTAGAATGTACATAGGTATGTTAAGAAAAATATCCAATTATCCAAAACTTGGAATCAAAGCAAGAGAATAACTGCATGAAACTCCAATTTGCTTTTTTTTTCAGATGTCTTTTCTTAGTATCACAAATGTATCTACTTACTTTTTACATTTTTCATGTAATTCTCTATAGTTTATTTCAGTAGATCTCCTTGAAGAACATTTACAGCAATTCCAGTTTTTATTCTTATAAATAATTCTGACATAAACTTCCTTCCCATGCATCTTTTTGTGCATTTGAGCAAGTAGTCTTTGGGTTGGGGGCATGGGGATCAACAAGTGGAATTTCCAATTTAGTAGAGGAATTTGGAATTTTTACTCTCTTATTTTTTAAGAAAAGGTGCAGGCAGGAATGAAGGCAGGCAGGCAGGAAGAGAGAGGCAAAGAAGCACTTCATTTCTCATTTAGTTGTTTACGTTGGTTGTTTTTAGATACTTGGGACACAGTAGACTAAAAAGGGGAAGTGACTTACCAAGAGACATGGAAAGACTTCAGACCCTAACCTGGAGAACAGGTAAAGTATTAGCCCCTCCCCCTTAAGCTCCGCCCCCTAGGACTCCGCCCCTACGCCTGGGCCCCTTCCCCTACCACAGCGGCAAGTCTAGCGCTAGAAGAGTGCTCCAGGCGCCTGATGGGCGCGCGTGACGCCATGGGGCGGGTCTGAGAAACAGGCTGTATCAGGATAGGACGGTAGGTTCGCGCGGAAGGGGCGGGACAGGTCAGGGGGCGGGGTTTATTGGGTACTGGTCTAAGGGCGGGCTTCCGCGTGCGTTGGACTTGCGAGAGGGAGCGCGCGGCGGGGGCGTGCTCCGCGGGTGGGGCGGGGCCAAACGGGGGCGGAGCGGCGCGCGGCCTAACGGCGGAGGTAGCGGCGGCGGCTGCAGCGTCTGGGTTTGGTGAGCTCTGCGGCTACAGGTCCCGCGACGGCGTCTGCGGGGAATCCGGGCGCGGGTGGAGGTGGGAGACGCGCGGCGGCGGCGCTCGGCGATGGTGGGCGTCCCTGGAGCGGCCGCCTTCCAGCGTAAGCCGGGCGGGAAGGCGGGCGACTGAGGGGGGCGTGTGAGGGGCCTGCGGCTCCACAGGCGCCAGCTCCTGAGAGGCCCCCTGCGCGAGGCCAGGGTGGGGAAACTGAGGCCCAAAGCAGGACGGCGGATCCAAGGTCACGCGGCGAGCCGGGCCTTCTTGGGCCCTTGAGGCCGCCCGGGTGCTTCCTGCGCCTCTCAGAGGACTCGGGGCTCACTCTGTGAGCAGAACTGTGGGGACCGCGGCCTCGGAGCGCAGGCCGGACCGGCGTCCATTGGACTAGCCCGCGGACAAGGATTGTTTTGTTAGTTGGACTCCAGGGGAAATATTACCCACGTCCGATGTCGAGGAGTGTGTGGCCTATGGAGGAGGCGAGGATGACCCTGAAAGGGGCTGTTGAGTGCGGGACCAGGGGTTGCACTGCCTGGGTTCACATCCCAGCCCACCAATTTACAGGCTGTGACCTTGCGTTTCTCGGAGCCTCAGTACACTCATCTGCAAAATGGGGGTTTGAAAACATGTCCATTCCTCTTCCCCACTTCCTCCAGTTCTGGTGTTTTGTGAGACCTCTCGAGTAATTGGCACAGACTGTCCTTACTGTAATCGCTAGTCTTTATCTAGTGTGAACCTCACTCAGAAAGATCTGAAAATGCGCTCCGTTTGTGTATTTAAGGTTTTATTTTGTCTTCAGTTAGTCCTACTCTATGAGCCATCCGGTTATTTTCTTTACCTTCGTTTCTTCATTCCAGCATTTATCTAATGCATCTTAGAATTGTGAGGTCCGTGGGGGCGGGGTGGGGTGTCTTAATAACAATAACATTTTAATTGTTTCTTGTTACAGTAGTAATAGTAATTTTTCTTTTTGAACACCAAGCACTTGGCAGTCTATTTAATTAAATCATCTATTAAGTAAAAAGTACTGTTCCCTGCCCTGGGAATACAGCAACAAACTAGATAGACCAAACTCAGGGTTCGAATTTAATTAGGCGGGGAGGAGAGAGACAATAAATGAGTAAACAGAAAAATTATTTTGCATGTGTTCTCTCATTTAATCCTGGTGAAAACGTAAATAGAAGTATTTGAATATGTCCATTTTGCAGAGGATGAAACCGAGGAACAGCAGAAACCCGACAATTTAGACAGCCAATCTTAAACCATAAAATGCAGATTTTACAAAGACTGTCTTTGACACCAATTAAATGGTGGATTAAAGAAATTCCAAGTAGGGTGCACCTTTGTGGTGCAGACCATGTAGAGCCCAAGGACCCCTTTTTGGGACTTGACTGGGGGTTGAAAAAGGGGAATTCAAAGTCAATTCATCCAGCTAACCTCTTAATAGTCAAATCTTCAGTTGCTGCTTTTGATGGATTAAGGTTTGATCCATTCCTCTTGAAGCTTATAACTAAAAAGTGACAAACAGAGGTGATCCTTTAGGTCTGATAAAGGTGTATCATCAGTAAAATAAAGAGCCTTTATCTAAACTTTCATGTCTAAATTTTTTTCCTTTAAAGTAAAAGTGCAGGCAGGATTGAACGTGAGTAAGCAGGTAGAGAGGAGGAAAAAGCATTTTTAATTTGTTTTATTTAGTTGTTCATCTTGCAGTGAACCCAGGTCCTTGGGATGTATGTGGACTATGTCAGCCAGAGGCGACAGATTTATCCGCTAGGCCACCCGAGCACACCTAGATGTCGAAATCTCTTTAATACTATTTTCAGTTCAAAATACTCCCAGAAGTACAATTTTTTATTCTATTGTGAAAGATTTGATTTTTGAGTGTTCCTAAGGTAACTACATTGCATTCCTAGGCAGTATTCTTAGTATACTTTTTCTTTGAATCTGGAATCGTATAGTAAGTTGCATTAAAATATTGAGATAATTTTTTTCCGTGTTCTCTTGATACACTAGGATTCAGCACTGACCATCTGCTAAACATCAGGTCCTGTGCTGACGTTGGGCTTACAAAGATGAATAGAAGCAGGCTCTTGCCTCTGGAAGCTTACCTATAGTTTTGATTGGCTAATGTTTTTAACTAAAGTGCAGGGGAAGAGAGAATGTTGACGCTCAGAGATTCCCTGGGGGAAGTAGTCTAGAGCTATGACCTCAAGTGTTTTTAGTGTTCTTTCCATCAGTAAATAGGGTTGAGTATGCACACATATTATATGAATGTACAATTACAGTGTTGACTCTACGCTGTATATGTACATTTTATAACATGAAAAAATACTTTTTTAAAAAGGATGGGTAAAACAAATATAAGCAGAAGTTCCAATATTGTCTTTCCACACCTACAGTGTGTGTATATTTCTTGGGGTGGAGACCTTTGGCCATCTATAGTGGGACCTTCCCCTCAACTCATTATGTCTGTTAAAAAATAATTCTGGAGTTGTGCCTAGGTTAAAATCTTGCACTCCGAACCTTAATAACTTTGAGATTGGGGCATGTCATTGAACCTTTCTGTGTTTTTTATTTTCCTTATATGTAAAACTGAGAGAATTCTTACCTCATCTGTAGTTTTATTGTGATAATTACATGTCATATGTAATGTACTTAACTGCTTGACATAATTTTGGGTGATGTTAATGGCTGAGTATACAAAGATGACTTAGGATCCACAATCTAATAGGGGGTTTTCACATGGATAGTTTTCTGAGTGCCATAGCAAGGACTTTTGGGAATATAGAGAAAGCATAATTAATTGTTCTTTGATGGTCTAAGTGAGTATCAGGTGAGGAGATGACATTTGAACCAGGCCTAGGATGGAGAGTGGCTTTTTTTTAGAGAATGCATCTTATCGACTGAGGGTATAGAGTGGAAACTTGGCGTCATTGAGGACTTGGTGAATAGTTCTCTAGATCTGGACCTACAAGGAACCTGATTGATGCCTGTATACCTTGTTAATAAGATAACAGTGAGCTCTTCCCAGGTGTCAAGAACACCTGTTCTAGAATCTCTCACAGCACCAGAGTTCCTTCCTCTCTGGTGGCACTTATCTCATTTGCCTTCTTCATTATTTAAGAATATAAACTCTTAAACTGTTAAGCTCCTTGAGGGTTGTAGTAGTTTTTTAAGGAGAGGTGCACCTTATTTTATTTAGTTGTTCATCTTTGCTATTCTCCCTAGCCTCTGGTCTTGAACCATAGACCTTGGGATGTTGGTGGACTGTGCTGAATCTGCTCCACCAGGGTGCGCCAAGTATTTGCATTTTTGTGGTTCTAGTTTGCCTAGCAAGGTAAGTGGCAATTCTGAAAGCATGGGGAAAAGTATACAAGTCATTTTTTCTTTTCTTTTCTTTTTTCATTTGTTTTATTGTAGTAACTTACAACTTTTTCTTTCTTTTTTTTCTTTTTCTTTTTTTAAAGGAGGCAGGCAGGCAGGAAGGAAGAGACAGGAGGAAGAAGTATTTTATTTAGTTTATATTTTAGTTGTCCTGTCCTTCCCTGCCCTGGCCATAAACCCAGGGTCATTGGGCTGTATGTGGACAGCTTGCCAAGCATGGGCTTATTACCTGAGCCATGAGGGTACACCTGCAAATAATTTTCTTTTAGAGAATTTTGAACAGTTACAAGTGGAATGGTAAGTGACTATATTTACCAGTGAAATACAAATGCTTTGTGGTAGGTAGCTCCTGTATATTATTTAAAAGAGTGAAAATTGTCTTGTCAGTAACTCTTTCCTTATCTGGCACTTACCATTAGGATGATGGAAGAGATGTGAAAGTGCATAAGAAAGACCTCTCAGAGATTAATTAAGTGCCTTCCATTTGCTACTCAGTTCCATTCTATCCTTTCCCACTCTGTTCTCTGCCTTGGGAGACTGACTCAGATGGGCTTCCTCTGAGGTTAAGAAATATTTATTTGCCTCCTCCTTTGTTATGGGTGTTGCCTCTTACAAGATTCCTTGAAGACTGTTACTCTCTAAAGGTGGTTCTCCATCCATGACTTGCTTCTTGTAGGTTTAGAAAGTTTTTATTCCCTTTGGTCCTTTCGCTTAGAAATACTCTCACTAGTCCTGGGAACTACAGCTATCCACTGTGATTATTTTATATTCTGTCCACATTTTTCTTTATAGCATGCTTATTAGACCCTCTTTTAATGATCCTTACTGGAGTATGCTCTTTTCAGCTGGGACTACGACTATGATTGAAGCTTGTACACTTTGTTAATTCTGTACATACTTCAAAGATACTTAATCTGAAAGCAGCACTAGAATCAAGATGAGATGATTCACTGTATTCATAACCTCTTCTACGGAAAGGACAACAGGAGGAAAGAGATGGGAAGTAAGATTTCTCACTTGTCAATTTCATCCTCATTTCATAGTTTACAGTATTGTTTTGAATCTCAAATTATAGAAAGTGTTTTTCACTCAGTCACAAAGATTTACTTCAAATTCCTGGAAGTTCAAAGGCTAATGAGGGTAAAATCTCACCTGCTTTAGTACGATTACCAAGAGGGGCCTCACCAGCACTGAACTGACTGGCCCCATGTGCAAAATGAGCTAGTGTATGTACTTGTGACAGAGCCAGCCTCTGAGTTTTATTATGACTGGTTAAGTAGTTTTTTGTCTCTGTCTCTGGTTTCTCTCTCTGGCCCCTTGAAGGCCTTGAGGCTATCTGAAATTATAAGGACTGGGGTACCATGAATTAAACCTGTGAAATGAATCGATTGCAGATATGCCAACTGATGGCCGATTTTTAGGTTCAGTTGAACTTTAAAAAAAAACAGAAAAAGATTCTTTGCTGGATTTTTTTCATGTATGTCATTTCATGTAATTATTAGAACAATCTCGGGAAGGAGTTAGTATCTCTGTTTTACAGATGAGTAGATAAGACTCAGAGAAGTTAAATAAATGGCCTAAGGTCACAATTAATAAGTAGCAGGTGCACTCTTAAAACTTAGTTCACTCCTGGTGGTGTTTACTTATTATATATTGAGATCTGAGTATAAAACCCAATATTTAAATTTAATTTTTTTTTTTTTTTTTTTTTGTTAATTTTAAGGAAGGGTGCCGGCAGGAATGAAGGCAATTAGGCAAACAGGCAGGAAGAGAGAGGAAGAACTTTTATTAGTTGTTCATTTTGGTTGCCCATCCCCAGCCCCCAATGTACCCCTTTCTGCCCCACCCCTCTTGGGATGTATATGTACTGATTTCAGCTGGAGACAGGACCTAACCGCTACTCCGCCAGAGTACTCAGCAAAATCCACTATTTTTTACTCTTATGTTGTTTAAAGGAAAGGTACAGGCAAGCAGGCAAGAAGAGAGAGGAGAAAAAAGCATTTTGTCTGTTTAGTTCGCACTGGTGGTTTCCCCCTAGACCTGGCATTCGAACCCAGGACTGGAACCCAGGAGTATGTGGCCTATGCTCCTTTGGAGGTGATTGACTAACTACTTCTACACTAGGGCGTGCCACATTGTTTCTTCTCTTTACTAACTAGATTAGTGGTTTATAGATAAGTGTTCTAGAGAATCCCAGAGGTCCCTAAAGATACTTGATTCCCTTCATTTTTTAAAACAATTTTTTTTTTCATAACATCTTTTCTTATTAAAAAAATGTCTAGAGATTGGGATACAATTAAGAGACCACTGAATTAAATTTTGTTCAGTTCAGAATTGACCTTAGAGATGAATTAAAACAAAAAGGCAACAGTAATTCTCAGCAGCCTTTACCAATTCATCCCATATGTTTCCTGATCTTAGCAGTGAAGCAGATGATGGCAGTGAACATCAAAAGCCCAAGAAAGATCCATGCTAATTTTGCATGGCCCTGTGAATAGCTGTCAAATATGGATCATCAAATACTGTATATGGAGTCTACAGTGAACCTTTACTTTGGAATGTGACTCTTTAAGGTTTGATTCTACTCCTTTGTTTTGTATTGCTATAATTAAATACAGAAATCAAAAGTAAAATTCAGAATAACCCAGAGTTAGGTATCCTCTGACTGAATTTATAGGTTAGGAGTTGGCTAGACCTTTCAATTAAATTAGCCGATGGCAACAAATATGTAATCTGACCTCTCCAGCAGCTCAAGTGAAATGTTAATACCTGGCATAGCACAACTCCCTTGACACACTACCTTGACCTTTCCCTCTTTTACAGATGTTCCCCTTATTCCTTTGTTAACTTAGCCATCTCTATACAGAGGTTCTGCCTGCTTTTAATTTTTCAAAGCCACATGAGAAAAAGCATTCAGAGAGCACAGATTTATTTTTTCTTTATATTCCTAGAGCTATACTAGGCATGGTTTCCTCTAAATTCATTTGTAATTTTTAGCTAGTTTACTGTCTCCTTACCACTACCCATCTTCTCTTCCCCGTCAGAAGCTAAATGTGGTAGATTTTTTTTGTTCTTAATGTTGAGAAAATGATTGTCTTTGATTTTGTTTCTCTCTAGAGAAGTGGCTCCAATAATGAGGGGAGGAGGGAAGCAGAAAGCAAGTCCTTTTATGGCTGAGATTAAAGGTGGAGATAGTTTAGGAGAGGAAAGTTCTGAGTTATGTGGGTAGGAGAGGTGGTGATGGTCTTACCTCTGCTGGCATTTTCCAGCATCCTAGAGCTGCTTAAAGCTCAGCAGCTCCAGTTTTCATAAGTTCCCCTTTAATTTTCCTTTGCTGGGTTGGTCTGGTAGTTTTTTTATACACATGTATGTATACACATACTTTTCATAACTGTACATTAAGAGGCTCTAAGTAGTTTAAACTGTATTTTTAATTTTTTTAATTTTAAGGAAAGGTGCAAGAATGAAGGCAAGTAGGCAGGCAGGCAGGCAGGAAGAGAGAGAAGGAAGAAGCATTTTATTTTATTTTTTTATTCATATTGGTTGTTTCTCTGGGCTGCTGGGTCTTAAACAGGGGACCTTGGGATATATGTAGACTGCACCCAGTGGACTGAGCTGTTGGGCCACCATGGTGTGCCCAAAACTATACTCTTAAGTATTTGCATGATACTATAAGCTGCTTTAGAAAAGGACGGGTATCTACATTATAACAAAATTTTTTTGTGCTTCCTTTTAAAAAAGAACCTCGACATAGATGGAAGACCCAGGGCCAGAGTGAAAAACCACAATGAACAGCTACATAGGGATGTTTCCTTCCTCCCACCTTCCCTTCTCCCCATCCTCTCCCCTTTTCCTCCTTGCCTCTCTTTTTTTAAAAAAAGAAAAATTTTTGTATGCCATTCACTTTGATTCCTCAAGTATCAGCATTTTGCTGTTTTTTAATTTTATTTTTATTTTTATATGTGCTTATCATTTTTTCTGAGCCTTTAGAGTAAGTTACAGATGTGATATTTCTTTACTTTAAAATGACAATGTAATGTTCTGATAAACAAGGCTATTTCTATATGCATAATTATCAAAATCAGGCTGATTAAAGTCCAAGGACCCATGTTCACACTCCAGGACTGAGAGAACAATCAAAATGAATAACTAACTAAATAAAAATGCTTGTTTCTCCTCTCTTTGCTTTCCTGCTTGCCTACTTGTCTTCTTTCCTGCCTCCTTCTCTCCCTTTAAAAAAAAATCTGGAAATATAGCCTCCATATAATATTATTATCTCATATATAGAACTGATTCAAATTTTGCTATTTGTTCAATGGCATTATCAAACCTCCTACCTCTCCCCTCCTTTCCTTCCATGCTGCTTCTTCCTCTTATCCACTTAAAAAAATATTTTTCAAAGTAAAAAAATAAGGGACTTAAAAAATATGCAAAGGAGAAAAGCTAAATGAACTTTGTAGTCTGGGAGGTATTAGTATGAACTCATAGCTTTCATTATATGTAGATAAAAATAAATAGATGTTTACATGTATGTATGTGTGTATATGTGAGTGTATGTATGTATACACATACTTTTCATAACTGTACATTAAGAGGCTCTAAAGCCATGATGTCACATAGCAATAAGCACACATAGTGTCCAGATTATGAGTTGTAAATAATTTTCTCCACTAATAGGAATTAAGAGAGAATCAACTTGGAGAAATGGCTTAAGTAGGAAGAGAAGATAGGTTTAGAATCTTTTTGTGCCAGAAAGTAAGGAACTAGTTCAAGAATGTTGAGAACTTGCCAAAAGGATCTAACAGTGTGCTAGGATTCCCACTGGTCAAATCTGGGGCAATGAATACCACAGGGATAGTAACATTATAATATACTGAATACAATAAAACCCATATTAATGTGTGTGTGTGTGTGTGTGTGTGGATTAAGGAAATGCTCTGTTGTATAATGTTATGAAGTGAACTATTAGAAATAGAAAATCAAAAAGAAAAAGAAATCAGTACAACTAGCATAGTAATTATTTACTCAGGCAAACATCGATAAATGATAAATAAATTTAATAAAAACAAGATATTTACATGACCTGAGTATCTCCAGGCAAAATTCTTACTAATTAAAAAGGAAAAGAATAACTAGTGAAGAAATCTGACAGACATCACCTTACACAAATGATCAAAGTTTGCATCAGTACTAGACAAATGTATATATGCCTCCTTATAGGATGCACTAAGGACATGACATCACTTTGTGATATTCCTGCTAAAGTATGTAATCAAACTATTCTTGAGGAGCACAAATTCAAACTGAGGGACAGTCTACAAAATAAACGGTGTATACAATTCAAAAGAGTCATGGTCATAAAAGATAAGACTGAAGGACTCTTCCAGACTTCAGAAGACTGGAAAAAGAACAGCTAAATATAACACATGGTTCTGACTCGATCCTAGATAGGAAAAAAAAAAAAAATTTTTAAAAAGTACTTTTAATGTAATTATTTCTTCAACTCACAATGCTAAATTCCATTTAGGGTATTGAAATTGCATCTCAGTTTGTATTTTGTACCACAGCTACCACCAGAGTTTCAGTGTTCCTTACTGCCATCTTTTTCCCTCATCCACCTTTCCCCCAGTTTACAGAGATTTAACATGTACTTTTAGGAACAAATTATATGTATACACAGATATATATGTATGTATGTATGTGTGTATATATTTAATATTATATATGTTTTAAGGGAAGAAAGGCAGGCAGTAAGAGTAAGGGAAGAAGTTATTCATTCTAGTTGTCAGCCCTGCTCCCACGAACCTGGATTCTTGAGCTGTATGTAGACTGTGCCTCAGGTGCGGGCTCAACACCTAAACCACCAGGGCATTCCTGGAGCAAATTTAGAAAGCCAAACAGGTGAAAAAAATAATCGTTTTGTATGGTTGTCTCATTTTTTTCTTGAAACTATGTTAAGTTCCAGAATAACTTGGAAACTCTTTAATTTTAAATAAATCTCTGTATTTTTATCCAGCTTTTGGGATGGCATTTGATTTATTCTCAGCCATGCATTGTTTACTTACCTCAGGTGAGAGTAGTTTAAAATTTAAATAGCGTGCCCCTGGTGTCCTGGCCTTAGACCTGCCAGGTGTAGGTCACCTGTATCCCAAGGATGGGGCTGGGGGGGTGGGGGTGGGGGTGGGTTGTATGCAGAGAGACACACAGACAACAACCAAGATGGTGAACAACTAAATAAATAAATAAAATGCATCTTCCTCCTCTCCCTTTCTGCCTACTTGCCTTCATTCCTGCCTGCACCTTTCCTTTTAAAATTTTTTTTTTAATGAGCCTAGCAATTTGCAACTACTGACTTTGGTTTTGGCAGATAGTGAAAAATTACTTAAATTTTTTTCTTGTAATGATAATGCTTCAGTCCGTTGAGTGATTTGCCTCGAAACTTCAAAGAAGGAATTTTGGTGTGCTCATTTTTCAAATTTCATATTTTATTTTAAGGAAAGATGCAAGCAGGAATGATGATGGGCACATCCTGGTGACCCAGTGGTTTAGTTCACTAGTTCACTCGGCATGCTCCACATACGTCCCAAGGTCCCTAGTTCAAGACTCAGGGCCCAAGGAAGCAACCATGGTGTAAACAACTAAATAAAATGCTCTTCCTGTCTACCTGCCTACTTGCCTTCATTCCTGCCTGTATATTTCCTTAAAAAAAAAAAAGAAATGAAGGTGGGCAGTCAGGCAAGCAGGAAGAGAGGAAGAAGCATTTTTATTATACTTAGTTCATCTTTATAGTGACTCCTGACCATGAGTCTTGAACCAGGGTCCTTGAGATGTGTGTGGACTCTGCCCAGGAGACTTACCCGCTAAGGCACCAGGGTGTGCCTCAAATACAATTGTACTTGAGAATATGGGTTATCCCTTTTGAGATGTTTTGTGTGGGTAGAAGAAAAGAAAGGAAGTATGTGATGGTGAATGAAAGTCATAGTGACAGCTGTTAAAAAAAAAATACTCATTGCTTAAAAAAGAGAAGCACTCTACCTTTGACAGCAAGATTTCTCCAATACTAACTGAAGGCAGAGAATTGTTTTTCTGGAAACATGGCATCTTTGGTAAAAACCAATCTCCAGAAAAGGTTAACTTAGCAATTTCAGTGAAATGTCCTTTTTTAAAGCAATCCTGAATTAAGTTGGGAGTAAATATTGTGTTAATTAAGTTTTCCTTCCTCCTACCATCCCCAGATGTATGAATGGGATAGTTTCTTTTTCTTTTGTTGTTTTGAGGTGTAATTTGCATATAATAAAAATTTGCTTGTTTTTTTTTTTAAACCCTTGACCCTGGGTCTTGAACCTATGGTCCTCGCCTCAGTGCCTTAACTGGCTGAGGCACAGGAGTGTACCAATAATTTTTACTCCTTTTTAAGGATACAGTTTTATGAGTTTTGACAAATGTATGCAGTTGTAATCACCAACTAATCAAGATTTAAATTATACCTATTGGCTCCCCAAATTTCCTTATGTCTTCTTGTCATCTTTCAGCTGTCCTTGGCAACTGCTTTTAATGGTTTATGTTCCTAGGTGATGGTGTTGGTCTTTTGGGTTCTTTGAATTTTGCCTTTACTTTAATGTGATATAGATGGAACCATATAGTATATATGGTATCTTTCATTTACTATAATGCTTTTGAGATTCATGTTGGATCTGTATTTGTAATTCCTTTTTATTGCATTTCATTGTATGAATTTAACACAATTTAAAAAATTCCATTCATCAGCAATTGATGGACTTTGATTGTTGTTTTGATGATTACGAATAAAGTTCTAAACATTCATTTATGAGTCTTAAAATAGCTAGGAGAGGAATTGCTGGGCTCTGTGGATCTTCATATTTAACTTCTTAAGAAACTGCCAAGTATTTTCCAAAGTGATGGTAACATTTTGCTTGGTACTGTACGCTTCATTATCAAATCCAAAAGGCCCAGCTAGGAAACATTTATACTATATGTAGTCCTGATGCATTACCGTTAGCGTGATGAAATACCGAGACCTAACCGACTCAACAAGGACATGAGCGTTTTAATGAGCGTCTTAACTCAGAAAGTATCAGAAGTTAAGGAAGTTGAAGAGTAGTATAATTCAAAATTTCAGGAATTCTATAGATACTGCTAAACCTTTCTCATCTTTTTTTTTTTTTTTACCCCAACTCTGAAGTCTAAGAAAGTCTAAGAAATAAAATGTACAACAATTAAAGTTTGATTAAACAGTTCCCATAACTGAATATAATCTCTGAGATGGCATCCCCTTGTAGAGTCGTGGTTTGGTCAACTGCCTCCCCCTGAAGCTCAGTCCACATACATCCCAAGGACCCGGGTTTGGGTCCCAGGCCAGGGAAAACAACCAAGATGTACAACTAAATAAAAAATAAAATAAAATAAATGCTTCTTCCTCCTCTCTTCTGTCTGTGTGCCCGCTTGACTTCATTCCTACCTGCACTTTTCCTTTATTTAAAAAAAAAATTCTGAGTAAGATTTCCATTGTTGTAAGTCTATGGTTCTAGATAACTAGAAAACTGGTTTTCCTTTAGGGTGAGAGGTTGCGTAGATTGGTAGTATGTGATCAGTATTACCTTGAGGAGTTATTGGAATATTGACATAACTTGCATATCGATATTCATCCTAGGGAAGGACATCTGATATGTTTTTGGAATAATTTCCCAGGTGATTCTTGACCTTTCCTTCCCAGTAAAGAGCCACTCTTTAAGCCAATTTATGTCCTTTCTCTCTTTAAATCCATTGATGCTGGTAGGATTACATTGCTTTATATAGTAGTATGATGAGAGAGTTGAGGTGGAACTTTGATATCTCATAAAGACTGCTGACCTCTGGTATAACTTTTGACAATGAACATTACCAACTCATATTGTCAACTTGGTGATCAGCATTTTCCTGATGAACTCTGATCTTAGATTATTTTTCAGTTACTGTTGAGTGTATTTGCCTCAGTCTTTTGTAAGTATGGTGCCTGTGGTGATAAGTCAGTGACTCATTTTTGGGAAACCACATTTTATCATCACAAAAAAATGTAGACAGTGGTTAGATACTCTGCTCTTGGTGCTCCTGTGTCCTTGAACTCACTTTGAGCACTTACTTTGTACATATAATGGGTTTGCAGATTTTTGTTGAGGTGAAGGACTGTTTTAAATATAGGACAGACAAAAGAAAGGATCTCTGAGGTCCTCATTCCACAGTGGGTGGCTCCACAAGTTAAAGGACAACATACCCTGAGGGATTACTGATAAAATCAGCAGCGGAGTGTACTATACATGGTATCTGACTTTTAACAGTTGCTTGCTAGTTTCTGTGGCTTCAGATGAATCAGATAATTATGCAGATTATTAGAACATGCAAAGTTTTGAGACAACAAGTAGACCAAATTAAGTTTATCGGTCATCTTTCCTAATTATAGCTATTATTTCCACTTTTTTCTTTCTTTCTTTTTTTTTTTAAAGGAAAGATATAGACAGGAATGCAGGTGAGTTGGCAGGCAGGCAGGAAGAGGAAAGTATTTTATTATTTAATTTTTTTTGTTCATCTTCGTTGTTTCTGCCACCCTGGCATGCAAACTCCAGGGCCTTGGGATGTATGTGAATTGTGTTCAACTGCTGCTCCACCAGGATGTACCTCATTTCCACTTTTAAAGCAACTGAAATTCCCCTATTTATTTTTATTTTTTAAAGCAAGAGAAAGGCAGGCAGAAGGGCAAGAAAAGAGATGAGTTTCATTTTGGTTTTTCACCCTGACCTTGGGCTTCAAACCTGGGTCCTTGGGCTTTTACATGGTCCACATACTAGTGTCTCAGCCACCTGAGCCCCCAGGGTGTGCTGAAATCCCGCTCCCCCACTTTTTTTTTTAGGCAAGTTTCAGGCAGGAATGAAAGGTAGGTAGGCAGACAGGCAGGAGGAAAGACAGGTGGGAGAAGCAATATTTTTATTTAGTCGCTCACACTGGTTGTTTCTTGCTGGACCCAGGACTTGAACCAAGGGGTATGTGACTTGGGTCCTTTGGAGGCGATTCTGCTGCTGCACCGTGGCCTGCCAGATTCCCTAATTTCTTAAAGCACATGTTGGTTGTAGAGGTAAAAGCTATAATGTGCAGTAATCGAAGCTTTTTTGATTATAGCACATGTTCATAAATGCAGATTTGTAATTAAGTGTGACAGGTTTATCTGGACGGTTGATGAGGATTTATCAATCAGGAGGGGGTTTATTTAGACTTCTGCTATCAAAAATAGGAAATTGAAATCCCATTAGGGCTTAACTGGTTTGATTTCAGCTTTTTAGTATGAAGACTCCTAAAGAGTTGATTTATTGTATGAGGGTCATGTGTGGAGCACAAATTTGTTCTAAGGAAAGAATCTCTATCTTGATTTGCCAAATCATTCCTATCTTCATGTGAACCCTCTTCTTGGGAAAACATGTCCATGCCAATTAAATATTAGAACATGGTAAGACTGAGTTGATCCCACAGATAAAGGCAGGAGGGAAACACAGCTTCCGGTTTTATTAAATTTACTCCGAATGATGACATTTTAAAAAAGAAAACTTTGGTGAAAGAGCTGTCAGTAATAGATGGATAGATTTCTTAAAATTTAAATTGTTCCTTGTATCTAAGTAGTCAGTATGACTTAATGAGAAAACTTTCTCAAAACTTAGATTCCAGTTTACAAGTGATTGAAGATGTAACTTTAGCCAATTAATCTTGAATTATATTTTAAGTGAAGATAATTTTTATCACTATTAATGGGGTATTTAAAAGATAAGTGAAATATTAGCTGTGATAACTGTTTGGAAGCTAGTTTGACATTGTTTCTTTTTCACTGTACTTTTTTTTCTCTTTATATAAACTTTCTATTAAACAAAAGTGCATTAATGTAATAACAATGTAGAGTTCAATGAATTTTTTTTTAAAGGAAATGTGCAGGCAGGAATGAAGGCAAGCAGGCAATCAGTCAGTAAGAGAGAAAAGGAAGAAGCACTGTATTTTATTTAGTTGTTCATCTTGGTTGTTTCCCCAGCCCTAGGTGTTGAACCTAGGTCTTGAGCCCTAGGAACCTTGGGATGTATGTGAACTGAACTACTGCAGTGGACTAACCCATTAGGCCACCAGGGTGTGACGAATTTCTCCCTCCCTCCTAGGAAGCAGGCAGGGAGAGAGCGGAGGAGGAGGAGGAGGAAGGAATATTTATTTATTTATTTGGTTGTTCATTTTAGTTGTTTCTCCTCCCATACACACACCCTTCACTCTACCACAGCTGTGAACCCTGGTCCTTGGGCTGTATGTGGACTGTGTCCCAGGTGTGGACTTAATACCTGAGCCACCAGGGTGTGCCAGCTCAATTGAATTTTTGCAAAGTGATCATACTTGTGAAACTGCTATCCAGGTCAAGAAATAGAATATTAACAGCAACTACTTCAGAAGCCTACTTCTTACCTGTCAGTTACTCTCACTCTCTTCCCTGGCATAACCAGTGTTTTGACCTCTATAACCATTCATTAGTTTTGCCTTCCTAAACAAATGAACTTTATATAGATAGCCGTATTGTGTATTCTCTTGTGTCTGGCTTCTTTTACTTGACAGTAATGACACTTGTTTTTGTGTTATTAGTTTTTGGTTACTAGGATAATGCCGCAAGGAATATTCTTCTATGTCTATGGCTATATATTGGTTTTATATTTAGGAATGGAATTGGAGGGTTGAGTGCATATATTCCAACCTTAGTAGATACTACCAAAAATTTTCCAGAATTGTGCTCATTTATACTCACATAAGAAATCCACGAGAATTCTGTTTGTTCAATATCCTCACCAGTCTTTTTTTTTTTTTTTTTTTTTAAGGAAAGGTACAGGCAGGAATGAAGACCAGCAGAAGCAGGCAGGCAGGAAGAGAAAGGAAGAAGAAACATTCTGTTTATTTTATCTAATTGCTCACCTTGGTTGTTCCTGTCAGTCCCAGGACATGAACCAGGGACCTTGGGATGTGTGTGAACTGTGCCCAACCCCTATTTCACCAGCGCATGCCTCACCAGTCTTTTAACATTTTGCTGAGCCTCTTCTTTGTACAAGGATAGTGAACAAAATAGTGAACAAATCAGTCTTTTCATAGATCTTGAAATGTAATGTGATTGCAGATGTACATTTAATATACATGTTTAATATATTCAAGTGGTGATAAAAGTATTTAAGTTTGTTGGCTAAAGAGAAGAGGGTGATGGGAGTGCTATTAGAGACAGTGGCTAAGACAGACTTTTGAGTAAGTGATATTTGAACAAAAATCTGAAGAAAGTAATCTAGTCAGGTGGATATCTGGGAAAAGAGCAGTCCAGGAAAGGGGAATAGCAAGTGTCAAAGCCTTGAAGTGGAACCCTCCTTAATATGTTTATAAAACAGCAAGGTGGCAAGCTTGACCAGAGCATGTTAAGTAAGGATGATAGTCGTTGAAGCTGATCTTAGGGAAGTAAACAGGGACCAGTCTGTAGAACATGAAGAATCATAAAAGGGCATTGAATTTTCTAAATGAGATGGGACGTCATTGGAATGTTTTGAGCAGAGATGTGACATTCTCTTTTCCTTTAAAACTGATCACTCTACTCTTGGAGAAAACACTCTAGTGAGACAAGGGTAGATGAAAGAATGGGTGGATATAGGAATGTGAATTAAGAAATGATTGCTGGGTACATCCTGGTGACCTAGTAGATAAGGCCACTGGACATAGTCCATATACATCCCAAGGACTCAGATTTGAGACCCAGAGCTGGGGGTGAAACAGCCAAGATAAACAACTAAAATATTTTTTCTTCCTCCCTCTTGCCACCTGCCTTTTGCCTTTATTCCTGCCTGCACCTGTCCTTTTAAAAAAAACAACAACAAAAAAGAAATGATTTCTGCGTGTCAAGAGAAGGAGATTGATGGTTTGCACCAGAATGTTAGGGGTGGAGGTAAGGAGAAATAGTTGGTTTCAATATATTTTGGGCATGCCCAGTGGCTTAATGATTAAGTCCTTGGCCTCCAGCCAGCATTATCCACCTACATCCCAAGGACCTGGGTTCACAACCAGGTGGGGTGAACAATCAAGATGAACAACTAAACAAAATAAATTCTTCTTCCTCGTCTCTGCTTGCCTGCTTACTTGCCTTTATTCCTGTCTATACTTTTTTAAAAGATATTTTGAAATTAGGACTGATAAAATTTGCCTCAGTGGACTGCATTTTGGGAAGTTAAGTCAAAGATGACTCCAAAGTTGTTGGCTTTAAGTTGTTAAATTATTGATTTGAGGAAGATTGGGGAGATGGTGGGAATCCCAGGTAGTTTTGGGATGGGGCGGGGAACCAAGAATTTCATAAGGCATGTTGTGTATAAGGTGTCTACTAAATACTGAACTAGAGATGTATCAGGCAATAGGATATATAAATAAGATGAGAAATAAATAAGGAAGAAAATAGAGGTTAAAGCTAAGATGTTTGTTGGAGTGAGAGAAGGAAAAGAATTCTCATTATTTGAACATTTGAAACTCATTACTTAGAATTTAGATTGTGTAGACATTTCTGTTTTTGTGAGAGCTATTTAAAAGGGAGTAAAATAGTACAAAATGTACTTATTGAGGAAGTTCCATGGTACTTTGAAAGATTTGTGATTGAAATTTACTAGACTTTGAATAGATTTAATCTGGTCTGCCATAATTTCTGCATTTGCTGTTTGTAAAACGATCATTGCCCTGATGACTAGAAGCTCTATGTGATTATAAGGTACATTGTGAGTTACTTGAAGAGAACTTAAACTATGTAGTGTTTGCATTGTATTTTAAAGCATATTTGTAATATATATGTAATATATATGTCCATTTTAAAAATTAATAGTTTACATGGAGATTTCACATATTCATTTTCTTTTTTTTTTAAGGAAAGGTACAGGCAAGCAGGAAAGTGAGCAGGCAGGCAGACAGGAAGAGACGAGGAGGGAGAAGCATTTTATTTTTCATTTAGTTGTTCCCCCTGGGCCTGGGACTTGAACCCAGAGTGTGTGTGGCATGCATCCTTTGGAAGCGATTGGCCTAATCAATACTCCACCAGGGCGTGCCTCGTGTACTCGTTTGCACATAATCTTCATTCATTTCTCACAGTTGCCTGTGAATTGTGCCCTACTATCATCATTTAAAAAATTATTTTCGTCTCATCACTCAAAGTTGGTGTTCCCAAGCTTTCTTGGATACCTTTGCACACATTTAGTGCATCAATGTATATTGTTTTTCATAAATGAAATCATACTGTACATAGTGTTTTACAGAGTATAATTTCAGGTCAGATGAGAAGTCCACAAAACCGTTCTGTCAGATCTTTACTTGAAACAAGAGCAGGAATGTTTATCTCTCCTGTTTTAAGCACCTTCGAACAGATTTTCTGAACGACAGCAGCATGCAGTTATTGATTTGTTCAGCGTTGGTAGTGAGATGCATTTAAAGTGATCACGTCTTTCATTTCAGAGAGCTTTTAGATGCCCTGTTAAAAAAAAAGGGCAGATATATGATTGCTTCATGAGGTTGCTAAGCACTATTCACATCCTTTTCCCTTTCTCAGAAAATGCAAGGTCATCCATTTTGGAGCAGTTGGATCTTGCAGATAGACCTAACAGTTTGTAGGAGATGATGTTTCTCCATCTGCCCACAGTGAGGGGAAAAAGGAATGAATGATCCTTGGAAGTTTTATTACTAGACAGAATTATGCTGGAAATGAGAATAGGTTCTACTGCTATTGATGACTGAAGATAAGCTTCAGATGGATCAAACTCTCTAGACCTAAGTCATAGAATCCTTGCAATTTTCAGCTTGTAAAGATAATTTTGGTGATTATTTTCATCATTGTAAAGTAATACATTTGACAGATTATTGCATTTTGCTTTATTTTTTTAAACATTGCAAGCATGTATAACCAATGAACATTGTTTAGGTTTTATTTATTGTTATTCATTTCAGCAACTTAAATCCTCATTGTAAGTAGTATATAACCAGAAGGTCTTCAACATTAAAAATAACTTACGTACTTTGGCATAAAATCATTTATCTCCTGGAGTGTTTTTATTTTGCTTAGGAATTAATCACTAGTTTCAGTTTACCGGTACTGTTCCTTAATGGGGAGACAATTCCTCTGAGGATTTAAATCGAGGATAAGGTTCCATTGGGAGTGTAAAACTTTTCTCAGTTATAAAATTCCTTAAGGCTTTCTCTGATGGAGTGGTGGTTAGGTCATTTGCCTCTGAAAGGAGTACAGGCCACATACCGCTGGGTTTGAGTCTGGGTTAGGGGAAAACAACCAGTATGAGCAATTAAATACAAATAAAGATGCTCATTCACTCTTTTCCTGCCTCCCTGCACCTTTCCTTTAAAAAAAAAATTCCTTAAGTGTAAAATTAGGAAGAAATGTTCATTTCTCATATGCTGTTGACATTATCTATTCAGCAAATACTGGAATTGACACTACCATCTCAATAGGAAGCACTGACTGCTTGGGATTTATGAGATTGTTTTACTACAATTATCTTTTTTAAATCTTTTAAAATTAGGTTAGGAAGTGATTAATAACAACTAACTTTGATATTAAGATTTTTCCATTAACAATTCTTTGATTTTATTATTGTAATTTCTTTAGCATTGTATTTGTGTTTGGTGGAAGAAAGGCATATTTGAGCATTCTATAGTTAAAAACAATATTGGTCTTAATCTGGGCAATAAAAAGAAACGGCTGACCTGGACTTTTCTGATTTACACCTAGCATTCTTTCAGCAAATTTCATGGAGTGTATATATAGAACCAGGTGTTTTACTTTAACTGCAGCTGTACCATCTGTGGGAGCAGGTGGACAGATTCTGTGTCATCAGGAAAACACAGCTTGTGAGACTTAAGAGAAGAGCTCATTGTTATTACTTGGCTATCTCCAGTCACATACACCTAACCACAGCATTTACCTGTGTACAGGTGTTGATTCTGTTCAGGACAACAACAAAAATGAGCCAAAAAGTGGCTGTTTGTTTTTATTGGATTGGCACTGAGAAAGAAAATTTAAGTTGTTTTTTTTTTTTTTTAAAGGAAGGGTGCAGGCAGGAATGAAGGCAAGTAGGCAGGCAGGCAGGAAGAGAAAGGACAAGAAGGCATCTTTGTTTTTATATAGTTGTGTCTCACTCCATCTCCTCCCAGTCCCTCCCTTCCCCACTCCAACCCAGGAGTATATGTCTTGCTCCTTTGGAGGCAGTTGACCTAAATGCTACTCCACCAGGGTGGGCCATATATCTTAAACCACATTTCCATGTGAGGCAGACCATTCTCTGTACCACTTTGAAAGGAATCTATCCTAGGCTGTTGCTTTGTGACTAGAATGTCTTTAGAAAGCTATACTTCTACATCTTTCTCGTCTGGTTTGCATTGCAGTATTCAGGGTAAGAGTTGGGCCTCAAAGCTATATACTCAAGTGAGTGCAGAGGTGCATTGGAGTGTGGCCTAAACCAATCTTTTTACCTGTCATTATCTAAACATGTGATCCTAATTTTATAGCATCAGTTGGCCCTAAGTTGCTTTTGTTTCATCCTTAGCTATATTATAACACCTGTGGGACCATGTTGAGTTGCTCTCTATATGTGTATTTAGTAAAGTTTTCTAAATCCAGCACACTCCTGAAGTGTTGTTCTCAGGGAGTGCCCTGGTGATTCAGGCAGACGAGATGTTGGCGTGTGAACCTTGTAAAGCCCAAGGACCTGGGGTCCTGACCTGGGACCTAGGTGAAATACTAAGTTAAAACAAATAAAGAATGCTTCTTCCTCTCCCTTTTTTCCTGTCTGCCTATCTGTGTTCATTTCTGTCTCCGTGCTTTCCTCGCTTTAAAAAAAAGTGTTCTCAGGTATGCCCTGGTGGATCAGCAATTGGGTCAATTGCCTCTGAAGGAGCAAACCCTGGGTTCAAGTCACAGACGCAGGAGAAGCAACCAATGTGAACAACTAAATAAAAATAATATAACACAAAATGAGAAGAGAGACCTTAAAAAAAAATTCTCCTTGATACAATTCTTTTATGCCATTTAATATGTTTGTTTTATAAATATTTGTGTTTGTTTTTTTTTAAGGAAAGGTGCAGTTAAGGCAGGAAGAGAGGAGGAAGAATCAATTATTTATTTACTTGTTCATCTTTATTGCGTTCCTCTCCATCCTCCAGATGGAGAGCCTGGGTCCTTGGGATATGTGAACTATTCCTGCCGGAGACCACAGACTTAATCACTTAATCACCAGGGCGTACCTATTTCTTACTTATTTAAATTTGATTCCTCTGAATTCTGGATATATATATGTCCAAATATGTACAAACTATATTTAGCTTATTTTTCATGCAAGACAGAGACCTAGAAATTCTACAATAAGACAAGTTTTCCAGATCTTAAGAAACATGATGACCTTCTGTGAGATGTATGACTTGTGCACTTGGACAGGTTAAGATGACAATATGTGAATGGAGTAAAGGTTGCATGTGGAAAATGTCACCTAAAACAGGTTTATACGATAGCTTTCAGTATGATATTAGAGAAGAACAGATCATGAATGAAATCCAGACTTTCTTGACTGGCTTGATTTATTTGGTTGACTACTTTTCTTTCTTTGAATTGGAAGAACCCTGATGAGGGCCTTTATTATCAACCTTTGACTCCAGTGTAAGTTAGATTTCTGTCCCCAGTTCCTATGTGTGTAATTAGGCATATGATATATAAATGACCTCATAAACTGCTCCACACCTTTTTGCTAGAGTTGTGTATATAACTATTTAATCTTTTTTAACATGTCCATTCTTTTGGGCAAGAATCAGGACTATCTGCCCAAGAATCAACTTACTCTGCTTGTCTAATACCAAGTCCTGGGCTCATGGTCCCACCACTTGGTTAATGTGAAGAAGTGTTTTAACCATTTTCTTTCCCACTGGGGGTTTATTGCCCATGCCCCACTTATTTTCACCTTTAGGACATTTTCTCTCATGTTGTGTTCACATTATTCTTAATAACCTTCCATTTCTCTTTCAACTTTTAATTACAGATCTTTTCAACTCTCTTTCCATTACTTTTGTTGTTTTTGTAAATTAAGAAAAATAAATAAACCCCATAAGAATACTAGTCATATTATTCCCTATATCTTTGTATCAATAAAGAAAGCAGTAATAGAACAATTTTTAAAATTAAGATAAAGATTCGGATATGACCTGAGTCATATTTTCAGGTAGAGAGGAGACTGTTAGCAAAGATTCAGATGTGAGAAAGCACAAGATATGCTTATAAACTGGCAACTTCTCTCATTTAGGTCAGAAAGCCTCTCACTATTATTGTATGTCCTCATCTTGTGTCTGGGTATTTTGAAAATGCATTTTTGTTGGATTATGTTTCACTAGTTTAAAAAAAAATTCAAGATGTTGTAATTCTCCACTTGAAACTGCTTTCTAATTCTTTATCCTTGGACCGTCTAATAATTTTTGTGGTCACACTGGATCTGATCTGTTCCATGCTAAAGAAAACCCCACAATCACAAAAACTGTGTAGGCATAAATGAGAGGCATATGGGAGTGGTGTAAAGAACTCTAGGAGTCTTCATATGCCTGGGTGGGCGAGCTAAACTAATAGCTCCCAGCAGTTCTTCTGAATCAGACATTGTGGAGCCACCAGTCTAGCATTTGGAATTCCATTGCTTGTACAAAGGGTCTGTCTTTTATCCTCCAAACCACCATTTGTTAAATAGCTAATGACCTAGTGGACCTGTTGACAACAAAGCGAGGAGACTGGTAAAGATCAAGTTAAAAGGAAAGAAAAGTTCAAAGGTAGGAAAGTAAGAACAAGAGGGGTGTGATCACATCTTCCCATATACTTTATTTTTTTTACCAACTTATTGTGGAGTGTTTTTAACACATACAGATTAGAAAAATAATGTAATAAGCCCCTGTGTCACAGACCCCCCCCTTTCCCTCAGTCTCAGTAATTTAGTAGTTACCAGATTTAATGAAGGGAAACCAGAACTCTGGTGATTCTTGGGTTTGCTCTGCAGACCTCTAGGTTTGTCACCTTTGGCCTTATGTCATCAGACTCCTTTTCCCTATTGTAGCATCTACTGTGTAGAGAACACTATATTTAGTCTTTGTAATGAGTAGGACAGTACTTACCCTCTAATAGCCTAAGGAACCAAGTGCTATTATTGTTCAAGTATAGTTACTTGGGCAGAAAGTATAATTCTATGAAGGAAGCACAATGAAGAAGACATTTAAGAAGGCTTTATTTTGAGGTATCATTTGAGTTTTTAAGCAGAAGAGCTGGGTAGAGAGGTAGGGACTGGAGCCCTGTTTTCCGTAATAATAGCAATCTAGTAGCTCACTGGGCTATTTAGAACATGGCCTTTTTGTTACATTTATGAAACTATATTTTGGATAAACTTTTCCTCCTTTAAGTAATATAGAAATGTAAAAATTACGCAGTTTCACATATTTTCTGCTAAACTGTATGTCTCTTTGAATGCTTTTTATCAAGATAAATTGCACAAAGTATGTTAGATTCGTTTGAGAAATACCATTTCAAAGTGAGCTGAGCCAAGTTTGATTATCTGGACAGGACCTTAGAGAGGATATGGGTCTTGTCTGGATCTCTTGTTTCAATTGTATTTATCAGTGAAATAATCCAGGAGGAGAGCAGTCTGACTTTTGCATTTTAAAAAGCTGACAGGCCAAAGGAATATACCATAAATAGTATTATAGATTAATGAGATATTGAGATAACCTGGCATCCTCCTCAGAGCCTTGTGTTTTGTCTTCTGCTATTTCTCAAGGAATGAGTTAGTCCTCTTTGTCTTACAGACCAGTGTTTCTCACTGCCTGCCGATGATGTTTGGCTTGTTTCACTGTCCTCTGATATCCAGCTGTTTGAACTAGCATGGAATCCTCAGGGATCAATCTACCTTACTGTTTTCTGAACAGCAGTTGTTCCCGGCTCTTAAACCTTTATCACTTTTTCCCTTTACATGTACTTTGTTCTTTTTTTTAAAGAAATTGAGGTATAGTAGATTCATAATTAACTCCATATATTTAAAGTGTGGTTTGATAAGGTTTGATGTGAATATACCTGTGAAACTATCACTACAATCAAGATAGTAAACATATCATTATTCCCCATTTTCCTTGCCTCTCTGTAATTCCTCCAACTCATGTTCCCTCATCCCTATTTCCAGGTAAACACCAGTCTGTTTTAGTCACTGCAGACTAGTTTGTATTTTCTACAATTTTATATAACGTATCTATATTTTATAAAAATGAAAGCATATTATATATATTCTTTGCCTCCCTTCCTTTCTTCTGACTTCTTTGATCCAGCACAACTATTTTAAGTTGTTGTATGTGTCATTTGTCCATTTCTTTTTTATTGTTGTAGTATTCCAATGTAACATCTATTCACCTGTTAATAGTTGAGTTGTTTCCAGTTTTTGACTATTATAAATAAAGCTACCTTTATAAATACATAGGAGAGACATGGCTGGATCATATGGTAGATGCATAACTAAGAAATTACCCAATCGTTTTTCCAAACTAGTTATTTTAAAGTGTTTATTTGCCAACATATATCTTCTTAGTTAAAATATCTATGTAAATCTTTTATCCAGCTGGTGCGCCCTGGTGGAGCAGCAGTTACATCACTTGCCTCCAAAGGAGCAAGCCCACATATTTGAGTCCCCAGTGTGTGTGGGGCTAGGGGAGTAACCAGTGTGAACAACTAAATAAATAAAATGAAAATGCTTTCTCCTTTCTTTCCTGCTTACCTACCTACCTACTAACCTTTATTCCTGCCTACATCTTTCCTTTAAAAAAAATTATATATACGTATGTATATATATTACTCAAATTTAAACAAAAATTGGGTTGTAATTTTATTACTGAGTTTTGAGTGTTCTTTATATATTCTGGGTATAAGTCCTTTATCAGATAGATGGTTTGCAAACATTTTTTTCCCAGTCTGCGGCTTGTCTTTATTCTCTTAGTAGTGTTGTTTGAACTTTTTAGAAGTTTAAACTTTTTTGAAATCCATTTATATATATATTTTTTTTAATGGTCTGAGCTATGCTTTTGTTGTATATCTAAGAAGTATTTGCCAAATGCAGTGTTAAAGATTTTCTTTTCTGTTTTCTTCTAGCAATCATATAGTTTTTAGTTTTACATTTAAATCTATCATCCATTTTTAGTTCCTTTTGCATATGGTGTGAGTCATGCATCAAAGGTTTGTTTTTTGAGCAGTGGATATGCAGTTCTCACAGCAGTTATTAAAAAGACAATCCTTTCTCCACTGGATTTGCATTTATACTTTTGTCAAAACTTGTGGTGCACCCTAGTGGAGCAGTAGTGAGGTCAGTTGCCTGTGAAGGAGCAAGCCACATAGACCTAGGTTCGTGTCCTGGACCTGGGGGAAGCAACCATTGTGAACAACTAAATAAAAATAAAATAAAGATATTTCTTTCCCTTCTTTCTTTCTGTCTGCCTACTCACCTTCATTCTTCTGATCCTTTCCTTAAAAAAAAAAAAAAAATTATTTGCTCATATGTGTTTGGATCTATTTCTGGACTCTATTCCATTTATCTGTTTGTCTTGCTTTATGCTTCTACTTCATGATTTGATTTATCATAACTAGTCCTCCAACTGTATTCTTTTTCAAACTTGTTTTTACTGTTCTGTATCCTTTGTACTTCAAAATAAATTTTAGAATTAGCTTGTCAATTTTTTTTAAACATGCTGGCGTTTTCATTGTGGCCACATTAAATTTTGGGGACGAGCGGAGGGGGAGAATTGTTATCTTAATATTAAATTTTCCTATCTGAACATAGTATATGTCCATTTATTTAGGTTTTAATTTAAATTTAAATTTTTTTTAAAAGAAAAAGTACAGGCGGGAATGAAGGCGAGCAAAGACAAGCAGATAGGAAAAGAGAGGAGGAAGAAATATTTTATTTATGTTTATTTGGTTGTCCATGTTGGATGTTCACCCCTGGGCCGGGTCATGAGCCCAAGTTCTTCAGATGTATGTGGACTGTGTCCAGTGGACTTAACCATTAAGCCACCAGGGTATACTAGGCTGTTTTTTAAAGAGAGGAGGAAAACTAGGGAGAGAAGAAAGAAGTATTAAGGAAGACAGGCAGGAAGAAACATTTACTTAGTTGTTTATTTTTGCTTTTTTTTTTTACCCTGGCCCCAGGTCCTTGGTCTGTATGTGCCAGCAGCTCAGCCACCTGAGCCACAAGGGCATGCCCTGCACCAGGTTTTTGTTAATTTTCTTAGTAATATTTTGAAGTATAGTTCTTAAATATTTTTGTCATATTTACCTCCTGAGTATTTTTTTTTTTCATCATTTTTGCATGCTTTATACTGGGTCTATTAGTCACTGGGATCCAGATGTGCACTTGAGATTTATAATTGTTTACTTGGGAAGCAAAATTTCCTATGAAACAGGAAAGAGACTTTTCATATAAATAATGGATATTTGCATTCTAGATGGAAAAGAAAATTTCTGAATATGCTCTATCCTTCAGAATGTACCATGAGTACTTGAGAAGAAAGTGAAATCTGTAGTCATTGGGTGAAGTGATCAGTATATGTCTATCAGTATCTGTTCCAGATGATCATTTAAAGTGGCTGTTGGTTCTGTCCATTGTTGCAAGTGGGGTGTTGAAATCCCCCACTGTTACTGTGCTGCTGTCAGTGTCTCTCCAGGTCTAATAATACTGCTTGATATATTTTGATGCTTCTTCATTTGGTGCATATATGTTAATAAGTGTTAGGGTCTTCCTGCTGGGTTGATCCTTTAATCATATAGTGACCATCTCTGTCTTTTGTTATGCTTTTTAGATGGAAGTCTGTTTTTTTCTGATATGATTACAGCTGTTCCTGCTTTTTTGTCTTTGCCTTTGACTGTTGGATTGTCTTCCAACCATTGCCTTTGAGTCTTTGTTTATCTTTTGGAAGAAGGTGGGTTTCTTGAATGCAGTTGCAAGATTGGGTTATACTTTTTAATCCATTCAGCCACTCTGCTGTTTGACTGGTGAATTCAGTCCATTAATGTTTAGGGTGATTATTGATACATAGCTACTTAGTGTCATTTTATAATTTGTCTTTTGTGTGTTGCTTCAGATGATGACTTTTGTTCCCTTTCTCTTTTTAGGTCAGTTATGTTTAATTGATTTTGCCTTTTGTTTTCTTCTTTGCTTTCTCCCTGGGCATGTATTTTGAGGTTACCCTGAAGTTAGCATTCACAGTTCTGTGTTTACTACCTAATTTTATTTGAAAGCATAGTAGTTTTCCACTCATTCTAACTACCCACATTTTTGTTCTCTTCCTCCTCACTTTTAATATTTGCTGTCATACTGTTTTTCTTTGTGATTTCTTTATACTTTTAGAGGCATCCTTTAATATTTTTTGCAAAGCTGGTTCTGTGGTGATAAATTCCTAATTTTTGCTTGTCAGAGAAGGTTTTTATCATTCCTTCAGATCTGAATGGCATTCTTGTCGGATATAGTATCCTAGGTTGAAACTGCTTTTCTTTCAGCACTATGAATATATTATGCCATTTCCTTCTGGCCTGTAGAGTTTCATTTGAGAAGTTCATATGAGAAGTTGAGAAGTTGTAGAGTTCATTTGAGAAGGGACTCCTCTGTATGTGATATGCTTTTCTTTGGCTGCTTTTAATAGTCCTTCTTTATCTTGTATTTTTGACATTTTTATGTCTGGGTTTCTTTTATTGGGAACTCTTTGAGCTTTCTAGATCTGGAAGCTTGCTTCATTCTTCAAATTGAGGAAGTTCTCATCTGTTATTTCTTCAAATATGGTTTCTGCCCCCTTTTCTCTCTCTTTGGGACCCCTGTGTTGCAAATGTTGTTCTGTTTGATGTTATCCCAGTGATCTCGAATGCTGTCTTTGATTCTTTGAATTTTTTATCTCTCTGCTGTTTGCTTCATTGAGTTCCTCTGTCCTATCTTCCAGATCACTGGTTCTCTTGGAAGCTTCATCCATCCTATTGAGTCCCTCTATTGAGTTCTTTAATTCAGCCATCATGTCTCTTACCTGTTTGATGTCTTGTTTTAATTCTTCTCCTTGCTTCTGGACATTCTCATTTACTGTCTCTACTGATTTCTGGATTCCCATGAGTATGTTAATCACTGTTACCCTAACTTCCTCTTCAGGTAATTTACATACATCTGCTGTATTCAGATTTTCCCATGGGATTTTGATTTGATCCATCATTCCAGGTATATTTCTCTGTGCCATTGCTCTGTTGCATTCTGTTAATATTTCTGAAGGTTTGGTTTCCCTGGTGTTGCATAGGTTTGACTTGCCCAGAATTGGCAGTCAGGCTGCAGTTTTGCCTCTACCCACAAGGTGGCACTAGTGAATAGCGTTGAGGTTTGGGATTGCCTTCTCACTGTATTCCAGGGGGTGAGGCACCCGATGGGCGTGATTTCCAGTGGGCGGATGTGTGGTTGGCAGGATTTCCGCTCAGTGGACCCCAGGTTCTGGTGTGAAATGGTTGTGGGAGGGGTTTGATTTGGCTGATTTCTGGTTATTGCCACACACAGAGCAATTGCACCTTGCTGGCTCCAGCTCAGCTTTCAGTGTACCGGCTCTCCTTTCAACCCCTCCCAAGTAGGCCCTCTATGGTTCTGCATCTCAGTCCCACTGGGCCCACCTCTCGCTGTCTTTGCAGCTGATCCTGAAATCCCTAGCCTCCACCCTACCACATGTCCAGAGACTCCTGAGCTTCGTCCCAAATCCAAATCTGTGGCTTAGCTGAGAATCGCACTGGGTGCCCTCACCCACCATTAGTTGTCAGCTGATCTTTCCCCAGCTGAAGTGCCAGTTGTTTCTTGGTGTTTGTCTCAGGAAAATAGGTGATTTTTTTTTTTTTCCCCGGTGTCTGTGGGGAGCGACCCGAAAGTGCATCCTATCGAGTCACCATCTAGAAGTCAATCCCCTCCTAGAAGTCAATCCCCTCCTAATAAGTAGTTAATAATTTTTGATAGCATTGTTGTTTTTAAAATTTCATATTTTGATTGTTTATTGCTACTATTCAGAGATAGTTGTTTTTTTATATGTTGGTCTTCTATATCAAGCTTTGCTAATTTAATAGCATTTTTTTGTGTTCCATTGGTTTATCTATACCATCTACAGGTAAAGACAGAGTTACTTCTCCCCAATTATAGCTTATTTATTATCAATATTTTCTGTGCTGTCACTTCCTCAGAGATTTTATCCTTTTTTTTTCCTTTTTTTTTTAAAGTAAGTGAGAGGAGGAAGAAGAAAGTTAAGGAAGAGGAGGAAGAATCACTTTTGTTTATTATTTTGTGGGTTTTTTTATTATGTTATTTAAAAAAAAAATGACTTAATGGCAAGTCTCTTTAACACCAGGCATTTTTCTTTCACATCTGTCTTGCTTGTGGCCGAGTAAACTTATCTTCATAAAACTGGTTTCATTCTGTTAGTTAATTTATTTAGCGCTCCTCTTTGGGGTCTTTTCCTTCCTGTTAATAATTGACATCTGTGTTCAGTAGTCTCACTTATCCTAGTCCAGTTCCCATCTAATACAATGTATGGGTGTGTGGGCATCAGAACTGAGATTGAGAGATTTGGTCTGAATTCTGACTTTGCCACCTAATATCCATGTAATCTTGGGCAGGGTCCTTAACCTCTGGTACTGTTTGCTCATCTGTAGGGAAAGAATAACATGAGTAGGTCCTCATGATATGTTCTAAGGATTAAAAGAGAGAACACAGTAATCCTAGCTTTGTGCCTGGAGCATAATGTATGTAGTGAGTAAATATTTAGCCTAGTACTGATGTGAATGCTGAGTGAATGAATGAATGCTTGCTTGTTTATGCGACTTCTGTACTTTTTTTCTTGTTATCCCAACTCAGTGTACTTTCTTTTCTTTTGAGGTCTTCTGAATCCTTTCTTACATTTCCAGGTCAGTGAAGCCTGTTTTAATTACTTATTTTCCCTTCATTCTTTATAACCCCATTGAGTTGACATCTTACTAAAATTAAGGACTAAGACTTTTGAACGTCTTAGTAATCCTCAAAATGCCTAACACAGATGTATCATGGTGCTAAAATAATTAAAAATAAAGTACTTCTGCCTCCTTTGTCTTCCTGCTTGATTGCCTATGGCCTTTTTTCCTGCCTGTACCTTTCCTTTAAAAAATAAAAAAAGCAACTCCAGGACCTTTTCAGGTTTCATTAAGAAATTATTTGCTGACATGCCCTGGTGGTCTAGCAGATAAGGCCACCAGACAGAGTCCGTATACATTCCCAAGGACTCAGGTTCGAGACCCAGAGTTGGGGAACAACCAAGACAATCAGCTAAATAAAAATAAATAAATGCTTCTTCCTCCTCTCTCTTCCTGCATGACTACTTGCCTTCATTTCTATATGTACCTATCCTTATATTTTTTTAAAAAAAGAAAAGAGTTCCGTTCTAAAGACAATGTGTTTATCAGAGATTTATCAAGCTACCTAACATTTTAAAATAAGAGGCTTCAAACCCAGAAAATGATATAGGTTACTTTTGTTAATTTCAATATTCATACTAATCATTCTAAGCTTTTAGACCTTTAGTGCTTATCCAGGATACTTGTTGAAATAGCCAGCTGGCAGCTGGTCACCATTCACACTGTATGCTGGAGTACACTAGGGGGAGCTATTCACAAAGTATATAATGTGGAAACCCTTAGCTTTGTGCAAGTGAAAGGTACTAGCTTAATGCCTCTGAATCTAATAAATCAGTACAGTAATTTGAATATTGATGACTGCTAGACTTTAAATGTGGGATACTAAAAGGAATAATTTGCTGGCAGCCAGGACATCAGTGTTCTGCAGCTAGTTATCAACTTATATCTTGCCTCCTTATGGTACCATAGGAGAACTTTGACTAAAGATAGGTCTAAAAGCTTAGGGTGACTATTATGGATATTGACCACGACAAAAGTAATATAAATCATTTTCTGGTTTTGAAGTCTCTTATTTTAAAATGTCTAGACTAGATGTCTCTTTTATTGCTAATATTTTCAGTTTAGGTGATCGCTTGAAGTCAAGAATGAGGTTCACTACTTGAGATGCTGAAAGTGGTAGAGTTATGTAGTTTTCTGATAGATCATGTGATTAAAAACAGTTTAGACCAAGGTCAGACTCATGATTTTAGTGTGGATTGTAAATGGAAATCCACATAATCATTCCCTCTCCATTGACTGGAGATTGACTATTCATCATTCTTAGATTATATTGTGGGCATATGGAAAGGACTTGAAATCAGTTATTTACTTACATAACTAAGCAAGAAAAGAAATAGGGCTCAACTCCCTTAGGTCTAAGACTTAGGAGGACTGAAAACGAGTTCCTGATTTTGCCCATGGCTCAAGTAATGGCTTGATTGTAGTAGATAAACACTTGCAGCCTATATTTTCTAGCCTAAGCTGATGGTCTACCACTCTGATGTTCTTTGCATGAAACCTTCCCCCATCTGCCTTGTCTTAGTCCTTTGGATTACACTGTACGTGCATTTCCCCCAGTTCATCTGAACACAAAACTCCCACCTGTCTTCATAAGAACTTTCTTTTTCTTTACCTAGCTGGAAGAGACTTATCATATTTACTCAATTCTAAGACACCTTTGATTCTAAGATGCACCCCAATTTCTCAATAGTTTTTTTATATTTTATTAAAAAAAAATAAAAAATAAAATTTATTTACAAAACCACCTTTTTTTAATTTTAAAGGAAAGGTACAGGCAGGCAGGAAGAGAGAAGAGGAAGGAGCCCTTTATTTTAATTTAGTAGTTCATGTTGGTTGTTCCCTCTGGACCCAGATCTCGAACCCAGGACCTTGGGATGTATGTTATACTGCCCCCAGGTGTACTAGACCACTAGGCCACCAGGTTATGCCCACAAAGCCACTTTTGAATGTAAGCCGCACCAGACTTTCAGGGACATTAAAAGAGCGAAAAATAAATAAAATGTGCAGCTTAGAATCAATAAATATGGTATTATATCTGGTGCTATGTGTATATTTACCCCCTGCTATATAAAGACATTGGAGACAGGAATTTTGTCTTAATTATCTTTGCATCTCTTGGTGACATGAATTTCTCAAATTATATTGTATAGAAGAATCATCTGAAGAACTTGTTAAAGTTTGGATTCCTGAACTCCCACTTCTCATTCTGATTTATTGAGTTTTCTATGGACCGGGGAATGTGCGTTAAAATAAAAATCTTCTCAGGAGTATTTAAGTAGGTAGATCAGGAGCCCACATGGTTTACAGCAACTAGCCCAGGACTTTGTCTTGCTCTTCACAGAAAATTGCTTGATCTGTTGATTCAGTAACTAAATTAGTCATCAGTCAGCATGTACCTAGTGGAGCTTGGGTTGGGTATAGTTCACGTATATCAAGGTTCCAGGTTTGTGTCCTGGGACACAAAGCTCATGTGCCTATACTCAACAACCCGAAATCCTAACACAAGATTATTACATCAAGAGGAATAGAAAGTCATTTAACTTAATCCATAGACATAAACACAGAGTACCATACAAAACCTATATACAATGTATATATTATATATGCATCTATATGTATATAATGTAATAATGCAATGTTTCTTCAATAAAATTAAAAACAAAGTATAACAAGAACAGAAAGCCATACTTTCAGTTTTTTATAGGAATAGGTTTTTCTTACTGATTCTTAATTTGTCCCATTACATCATTTATTTCTATTGATATATTATTGTGTCATAGGGGAAAACAACACATGTATATACTTAAAAATTTTATATTCTAGAGAACCTGGGCTGTATGCAAGGAAAAGGTAACAGGAGCTAAACCTGAAGGTATTTTGGAATTTGGTCAGAGGAAAGGAATGTTCTTAGAGGAAAGAACATATAGAGATTCATTTTACAGGTAGTCAACTCTTGGTTCTTACGCTACTGGAGCAAATTAACTGATGACTTTTTACTTCTTGAAACACTTTTCTTCATTTGGTTTCTAGGGCACCACCATACTGTTGTTTTTACCTTTATCTCACTGGCTGATTATATATCCTCGGTTTCTCCTTTTCTTCCTAATTTTTTTTAATGTTAGATTTCCCAGTGCCTACTTTGCAGTACTCATATCTTTTGTCTTTATCTGTACTCATTTCCTTGGTAAGCTCATGAAATTTTCATGGCTTTAAATATTACCTATATACTGAAAATTCCCAAATGTTCCCATCCCAGATCTTTTCATCTGAACTCAAGGGATTGGTTTGTTCAGTTGTTGACATCTCCACATGAATATCTAATAGCTATCTCAGTGAAAAATGTCCAAATGTGAACTTTTTTTTTTTTAAAAAGGAAAGTGCAGTCAGTAATGACAAGAAGGCAGGCAGGCAGGAAGAGAGAGGAGGAAGAAGCACTTTATTTTTAGTTCATCTTGGTTGTTATGGGGGCTATTTTTAAACTAGTAGACCACCAGGGTGTGCTGAAATGCGAACTTTTCATCTTCCCCCTTCAAATCATTTCTCTTTCATCTTCCCCAGCTCTAACCTTTAACCAAAACCCTTGGAGTTATCCTCAGTTGTTTTCCTTTTTTCAATGTGTTAAAATAGACTTAGAGTACATATACCCCAAGGCCCCAGAACAGGAACCCACGATCTTGGGATGTGCGTGGACTGAGCCCACCCACTACTCCATCAGGTTGCACCAACTCCATAACCTTTTTCATATTATAAATGCTCACATGAGCGCCAGGCTAAATTTTAAACAATAACTCCCCTTCTGCAGCCTCTGGTAACCACCATTTTACTTCCTATCTCTGATTTTAATTATTCTAAGTACTTAATATAATTGGAATCTTTTTGTGACTGGTTTATTTCACTTGCATAATATCTTTAAGGTCAATCCGTGTAGAATATTGCAGGATTCCCTTTTTCAGGGTCATCGTTTCATTGTGTATGTATACCACAATTTGCTTACTTTTTCATGCATCACTAGACATTTGTGTCGTCTCCATATTTTACCTATTGTGAATAATGCTGCCATGAACATGGGTATAAAAATTCTTCAAGACCCCGTTTTTAGGGGGTTTATTTGCGGGGTGGGGGTAGATATCCAGGAATGGAGTTTCTAGTTTATATGGTAATTTTATTTTTAACTTTTTGAGGCACCTTCACACTGTTCTGCACAACAATTCTATCATTTTACATTCCCACCAGTAGTACACAGGGATTTCATCTCTCTTCTTTGGAGAAATGTTGAATTCAAGTCCATTTTTTGAATTGGATTGTTTAGTTTTTCATTTGTTGAGTTTTAGGAATTATCTGGATGGTATTTATTTTGGATATTAATCTCTTAATAGATACATGATTTGCAGTTATTTTCTCCCATTCCGTGTGTTGCCCTTTTTACACTGTGGTGGAGTGTCTTTTGATACACCAAATTAGAAAATCTTCATGAAGTCTGATTTGTCTATTTTTTGTTGTTATCTACCCTATAACCAAAAAGCTTGGAGTTAATCCCTGACATTTTAACCTTTTTTTCATTGCCCCATCTTGTCAGTCAGGAGATCTGTTTGCTCCATTTTAAGAATCTACACAGAGGTGTGTTCTGGTGGGTCAGCAATCACCTCCAAAGAGCAAGCCACATTCCCCCAGGTTCAAGTCCCCACTTGCAGTAAGCCATCAGTGTGAACTACTAAATAAAAGTAAAATAAGAATACTTCCTACCTGCCGTCCTACTTGCCTTCATTCCTACCTGCACGTTTTTTTTTTTTTTTTTTTTTTTTAAAAAAAAGGAGTACACATAGAATCTGAATAGCATCTTACCTTGTTCTCATTCTGGTTTAAATCCTGACATCTTGGGCCTGGATTATCAGAGTTGCATGCTAGTTGTTTTCTCTGCTTTCATTCTTGCCCCACCATCTGTTTTGAACATAGCAACCAGAGTGATCTAATTTAGTCAGGTTTTATAAATTCTTTTTTTAAAGGAAAGGTACAGGCAGTAATGAAGATGAGCAGAAGCATGCAGGAAGAGAGAGGAGGAAGAAGCACTTTACTTTATTTAATTTTTCATCTTAGTTGTTCCCTCCATGCCTGGGATGTAAACCTTGGACCTTGAGGTGTATGTGAACTGTGCCTGGCATATTTATCTGGTAAGCTGCCAACATGTGCCTACAATCTTTTGAGAATCCAGTTAATGACTCCCATTTTACTTCAATAAAACCATTTTTTTTTTACCTTCAAGCTTTTTGTGATCTATTCACACCCTACCTTTCACCTTGACCTCTCCAGACTCATGTCCACCTACTTTGTCAGCTTCAGCCACACAGATGTTCTTGCAGTTCCTTGAATACTCTAGTCCTGATTTGTGTTAATGTTTTTACTTACTGCACTTTCCACCTAACCTGGGGCTCGTTTCTTTAGGTCCTTCTCAGTGAAGCTATTCAGGCTGCCTTATCTAAAATTGCACCCTGTCTTCCCTATCTCCCTTTATCAGCTTATCACCTTCTGTATATTTTATACTGTATATTTTATACTTTATATTTATACTATATATTTTATTTCATTTGTCTTTTTTGGCTAGAATTTTAAGTTTCAAAAAGGGACAGGGAATTTTGTCTATCTTGTTTATTATCATTGTCTAGAACGTTGGAAGTCACATGGTAGATACTTAGTAAATCTTGAATGAATAGGACAAAATAGAAAAGAAAGCAAGGCAGACAAGTGGTCCCTTCTGCTATGAAATTTATTGTGGTTCGCTTTCACCAAATGATGTTATCCACATTTTTTATTTGGTTTAAGTATGCATAATTCAAAATCTTTGTGAAATAATGGGCATTTAAGCTTTGCCAGAAGCATTCATTAAAAAGAATGCTATCTTGAGTTGTGCTTCAAATCAGTTGAAAACTATAACGTAGGAAAGAGAAGGGCGTACCCTGGTGGAGTAGTGGTTGGGCACAGTCCACACATCTCAAAGACTTGAGTTCTCTTCTCAGGTCCAGGGGAAACAATGAAGATGAACATCTAAATGGAATGCATAGAAGTGCGTCTTTCTCCGGAATGCATAGAAGTGCGTCTTTCTCCTCTCTTCCTGTCTGCCTGCACCTTTCCTGTACTGTAAATTATTTTTTAAAAAAAATTAAGGGTGCCTATACAGATTTGTACTTTATTTTATTTAAAAAAAATTTTAGTGTAATAACTTTGATTTTACCCCCTATACAGATTTTATATACAACTAAGTTAACTTTCTGCCAAGCAACCTTTTTTTTTAAGAGAGGAAGAAAGGGAGAGAAGGAAGAAGCATCTTTATTTATTTATTATTGTTTTTACATGATTCGCAGACCATCTCAGCTGCCTGAGCCATCAGGGTGTGCCCCATGCAGCCTTTTTATTTCCTGTTTTTTGACAGAATAAGAAATAAAAGATCAGAAAAATTTAAAACATTTAGTATTTTTAAGCATACAAGTCAACTCTGTGTTAGTGACAAAAATAATAAGGGTAATAAATTTTCTGCTTTTGTAAAATAATATTGAACTTAACAGATAAATATATAGTTCATCTTGTTGGAAAAATCCCAAATTCTTAAGTTCATTCTAATTATTTCTCTGTTTTCATAGAAAGTTTTACTTTTACCACATTGCCTTGATAAAGCCTGATGTTACACATTTTGACACTGATATCAAACTAAACAGAAAAGCAAAGTAAGCTTATTTTTCTTTGTTCTTAAGTGTGATATATATATATATTTTTTTTTTTTAAAGAGGAAAGGCAGACAGGAAGAGAGGAGGAAGAAGCATTTTTATTTACGTGTTTGTTCATTTTTGGTTCCCTGCCCCACTTCAAGAAACCTGGTCCCTTGGCTTTTCATGGTCCTCACTCAAACCTCATGTCAGCTACCTGAGCCACCAGGGTAAAATTAAATTTAAAAAATAAAGAAGAGGTGCAGGCAGGAATGAAAGCGAGCAGAGACAGGCAGGAGGAAAAAAGAGGAACCTGTGTTTTATTTAATTTTTTCATCTAGATTGTTTCCCTGGTTCCGGACTTGGGATGTATGTGGGCTGCACCTGGTGAATTAAACTGCTAGCCCACCAGGATGTGCCAATTTAATTTTGCAAAGAAAATACAGGTCCTGAGGAGCTACTTCTTCAGAGTAAACACAGAAATTCAAAATTCGCATCTACTGAAAATTCATTTTTCTTTAATTTTTAGGGTATGGCTGCTAAAGTCAGGTTTTGTAATCTTCGCTATTTATCCTAATTTATATATATAAAAACCATCACAGAAATGTTTGTTCTGTTATGAAGTCGTTGCACATGTTCTAGAAATAAAGACTGTCAGTCACTAACAAACAAGATAGCAGTCCCGTTGAAGTTTTATATACATGTAACTATCTCCTACATCAGATAAGTAATTTAAGATGTAAAATATTCAGTCTTATTTTCCAATTATTAAATGTCTACAACATGGTAAGCTTGCAAGCCTTGTAGAACTTTTAACAAAACATCTGCTTAGATTATTTAAATCAGCACATGGCAGATTCTGTTAACAGATTTATTGGCTAAGTCTAGTCATGTTTCTTCAGTTGCCATCAATATATCTACTATTTACATTTTCTTCAACATTGGATAATTGTTCAAGAATCTTACATATTTATTTTCTGCTATAGAATTTTAGATTTAAATAATATTTACGGCTTTTTTTAGTAGATTGCAAAGGGATAAAAAAAGAATTGTGGTGATCATTTCATAATCTACACATATATGAAATCAATATGTAGTGTACCTGAAACCAATGTAAACCTTCATGTTAACTGCTTCTCAATAAAAATGTTTTAAAAAGATGTAAAGAATCCTAGTAAGAACTAAAGTCATTACAGTCATGAATCTTTTAAGACAAAGAATTTAATTTTTATTACAAGGAAATAGAATATTTATAATTAAGTGTTCTACAGCTGAAAGTACAGGGTCGCCTAGTAGTAGTTTTAAAAAAACTGGTCATGTCATCACCTTTCCTGGCACAGGGCTTTTCTATTTTGTTTTTTAAAGGAAATGTGCAGACAGGCATGAAGGTGAGCAGAGGCAGGAAGGCAGAGAGAGAGAGAAGAAAGAAGCATTTTATTTAGTTGTTCATGTTGTTTGTTCCCACCAACTCTGGGATTCGAACCCAGGTCCCGGGGGATGTAGACAGACTGCTCCCTGCTGAAAGAGGTAGACTTTTCTCCTGGGCCACCAAGGGTGCGCCACTCTCATCTTTTGAATCAAGGAATTTTAAAAAATAGTTATAAGACTCTAAGGTGAATAATAATGTTCTTACTAACATTGTCATAAAGTAGAAGCACTTCCTGAAGAGTAAGAAGACTGTATATAATGTGGGAATTTTATAAGGAAAGTAGTGTATCTGATTTATTCTGGTTATTGTCTTAAGTTCTAGGTTATAGATTTTAATCTTTAGTAGATTTGCTTTTACCTTAGTACTGAGGATTTTGGTCTCTTAACTACTTTTGTGGTTTTTGGTCTTTACCTTATTTGGAACAGGGCAGGCAGAGTGAAAATGGTCGTAATGTTTGGGAAAACCAACTCTGGGCTAGTAATTTTTATTAATTATTTGCAATATAGCCTTGAAATTATTAAGTTTCTGCCATTTTAAAAACCAGTAGCGCTCCCATAAAATTTTAAAGATAATTTAATTTAATTTGAATGTCATATTTACTAGGAATTTAATTCATCTTTTCAGACCTTATCTCCTTCCTACCCTATTTTAATGAAAGGGTTGGATTAGTTTCCTTCTAACTGCTGTTCTATGGTTTGACCCTGTTGAATACACTTTAAACAAATAGGGTATTTTATTTTATTCCACAAGCAAAAGTTGAGTATATTGATCAAGACATACCCTCTACCCCTAGAGAGTAATGGTGGAGACTCAGGTCAACAAATATCTCAGTATCTTAAGTACCAGTGTGACATATTCTGTTAGTCTACATGGATAGCAGCAGGATGGGCCATTATCAATTCTTGCTTTGAGAATTTTCTCTAGGCATTTGAGATGTCTTTAAAATGATGAGTAGTTTACCAGGTGGGTGAAACAGAGAGGGCTATAGAGGAGAGCTTATTTGACAGAAGAGTTCATAATGAAGGAAATTGGTGGTAGTCTGATTTAAGTAGAATAATGCTATTTAATTTTTTTATTTTAAAATAATTTTATGATCTCTCGTTTACAGTTTTATATTCATTTTAGGATAGTGAATTGCATTTCAGTCCATGAGTATTTCACATTTCATAAGAATTCTGATGTCCATCATTCTTTTTCTCTTCTTAGTGGATTGAGTGTAGTTATGTTTTGATTGTTTTCCCTTTTTGTTTTCTTCTTTATTTTTTATCCTTGGAGATGTATTTTTGAGGTTACCCTGAGGTTGACATTAAGAATTCTATGTTTATTTCCTATTTTTATATGAAAGCAGAGTAGTTTTACACTCATTCTAATCATCCACATTTTCATTCTCCTCTCCTCCCCACTTTTTATATTTTCCTGTCTTATTGGATTTCTTTACTTTCATTGAACCTCCTTTAGTATTTTTTGAAGAACTGATTTTATGGTGATGAATTCTTTTAATTTTCATTGATCTGAAAAGCTTTTTATCACTCCTTCAGTTCTGAATGATAATCTCGCAGGGTATACTATCCTAGGTTGAAAATCCTTTTCTTTCAGCACTTTGAATATATCATGTCATTCCCTTCTGACCTCTATAGAGTCACTTGAGTAATCCACTGACAGTCATACAGGGACTCCTTTGTATGTGACTCGTTTTTCTCTAGTTGCTTTTAAGATTCTTTCTCATATTTTTGACATTTTGATGAGAATCTGTCTAGGTGTGGGTCTGTCTGTTTTGTTTTGTTTTGTATTGGGAACTCTGAAGCTTTCTGGGTCTTCCTGGAGAGGCTTGCTTCATTCTTCAGGTTAGGAAAGTGCTCAGCTATTATTTCTTCAAATATAATTTCTGCCCCGTTTTCTATCCTCTCTTTCTGGCACCCGTATTATGTAAATGTTGTTCTTTTTGATGTTATCCCATGGATCGCAAATGCTTTTTTATTTTCATACTTTTCTGTCTTTTCTTGCCTGAGTACATTCCCCTGCCCTATCCTCTGGCTCACTGATTCCACTGGAGGCTTCATCCATCATACACATGAGTCCCTCTGTTGAGTTCTTTAATTCAGCTATCATGTTCTTCATTTCTTTGGTATCTTGCTTCATTTCTTCTCTGTCTTTGTGGTTGTTCTCTTTCTCTTCCTGTTGTTTTGATTTCTATGAGTATATTTATCACTGTTGCCCTAAAATCATCCTCAGGTAATTTGCACCCCTGGGGTTTTAATTAGACCCATCATTTCACATATAATTCTCTGTGTCTTCACTCTGTTTGATATTCTTTTATGTTTCTGTGGGTTAGGTTTCCCTGCAATGACGGCATTGTGTAGGGTATTGACTTGCACCAGAAAGCCTGGATCTTGGTTTGAACAGTGAGAATTCTTGAGTTGTGTGGCATCACCACTGGTAGGTTTTGTTGACCTTCTTAAGTGGATCCTGCATTGGAACCCAAGAGTTCAACCTGTAGGGTTGGGGTTTGTGTCGGAGATGCAGAGCCTTCCCCTGGTGTCCCAACTCTAAACAATAATGACCATCTTGGTGGTGGTTCAGTCAACAATTGGGCTACAGTTCAACCTTCACCCACAGAGTGCTGTGGGTAGCCTTGAAGAATCCTTTCTTCTGAGACTGTCTTTTTCCTTTCAGATTGGGGCAGGATTTCTGGTACATGGGTCCTGTGGTTTTGGAGCAATATGGCGGAAGGGGATGGGGGAATTCCACTAGCTGCTTTCTGGTTATGGCAGCACTCTGTGTAATTTTCCTTGTGGGGAGGGGTGGTGGCTCCTGCTCAGACCACAGGGGCGCTCGCCTTCCTCCCTTACGCCAAGACCCTCTCCTCCCACTCTGTGTCCTTGTGTTGCAGGGTGGGCTCCCTACTGTCAAAGTGACTCCTGGGAGGCTCGGTTCTTCCAGCAGTTCCATCCCCTCTGCTGCCCTTTTCTTACGAGGCTGGACTTCCCGAATCTGAATGCAGCTCTGAACCTTGTTGTCTTGGCTACCCTTGTGGTGTGTCTGCAGCCCCCAAGCCAGTCTTTCCATGCTGTGTGTGTCTGAAGTATAGGTGATTTCTAGTTATTTTGTTCAGAAGGTTGTGACACATTGTACCAGTCACTATCTTGCTGTGAGCCTTTTTGTTTGTCTTTTGAAGGAAAGGTGCAATCAGGAATAAAGGCAAGTAGGCAGGAAGAGAGAGGAGGAAGCAGCAGCATCTTTATTTAATTTATTCAGTTGTTCGAAATGGTTGCTTCCCCCTGGTCCTCGGACTTGAACCCCGGGGTGTGTGGCTTGCTTTTTGGAGGTGATTGACCTAACTGCTGCTCCACTGGGCATGCCTTGATATTTTCTCTAATCCCTTAGAATATAGGGTTATTTGTAGACTTACCATCATTTTTAGAGTTGAAATCTGAACCAGTTGGTATTATCATCAAGCCGGGCAAAGGGTGGGGGTTTTCAGAGGGTGGGGTGTTACACTCTTGTTAGGAAAACCACCCCTCTCTAGCGATTTGGAGCTAGACTCTTGGGTATATATTTGTCCAAATGAACTTTTAGCAAAATATGATGGAAACTGGGACAGAATTTCAAACAGGCGGGACACTGGACGGTGTTGCTAAAGCAAGACAATCTTGGTCAAACCAGATACATGGTAGGTAGCCCTAGTTATCTGTGGTTTATTCCAGGAATGAAAATTCCTGGTTCTATTTTCTGTGCTTCTCATCCCACCAACTTTAAAATCTGCTATCATAATTAAATCGAATTTTTTATTTTAAATGATCCACAGCTGCTGCAGTCTGACTAGTGTCCCATGGGGGCTAATGACTCAAACATCAAGAGAATTGTTTTTCAGTTTTATTTCCAAGATCACTTGTGAATTTGATTGCTTCTTGTTTACACAAAATTCTTATAAGCTTTGTAATGTTAAACACAAAAGCAATAATCAGCATATTATAAAGTCCTTAATAACAGGAATCTATATGTTGTCATAAATTGGAAAGCTGGACTGTCTTATTTCTGGAGAATCTCAAACTTGTGTTTTATCTCCAGGTTATTTAGCTTAAGGATATCATTACTAGACAACATGGAGGGTCAGTTAAAACAAAGCAATTAAGAAGTTTAAATAACAGAAACCTAGCGGTAGAGGGACTTCACCTAACATACAGCCTTGTCCTCTAACTTGACAGATGAAAGAGCTAATGATTTAGATAATTCGCTTAGTAACTGAATTAGAAAGGCTGCGCAAGTCTTTTTCTTTCACTCTTTTCTTCTTTTAAAAGGAAATGTGCAGGTAGGAAGAGAGAGGAGGAAGAAACATTTATTTTATTTAATTATTTATCTTGGTTGTTACCACAGCCCAGGATTGCGAACCAGGGTCCTTGGGATGTACATGGATTATGCTTATTTACAAGGCACACCTACTCTACTCTTTCTATTGATAAGAGAAAACCCATGTTTCTAAAATGTTTGCCATGTGTCACCTAAAAAGGAAGACCCTCCATATTCTGACCAGTTGTATAATTGAAGCTTTAAACATTTGTTGCATACTATTTTGCCTTGTGTCAGCCTTATAGTTGAATGAGATGTCCTTTGTCCTTGGTAGCATTTATAAGGTTATGTGACATGTAGAAGATGAGACAAATTGGCCTATGTTGTTAGCCTACGATCCCCAACAAAGCACTGTGTGGACTATGCCTTTGCTTGTTACTGTACTTAATTATTTTTCTACAGGTTTATCTAATCATGCTGACCTCCTTCCTGTCCTTCATACTAGCCATGCCTCGTCCATACATTCTGTGCCCTCTGCCTTAATTATTTAAAATAATCTTCATCAGCTTTTTTTTTTTTTTTAAATAACCTAGTTCATTTCATCTTTTAAGTCTCACTCTCGCTAACCGGTAACTACCTTCAACCTCTGATGTGAGACCCAGAGTTACTAATCTTTATTTTTTTCCTTTGTAACTCTTATTGTTTACTATACATTTGTTTTCTCTCAACAGATTGCATATCCCCTGTGGGAAGAGACTGTCTTTTTGTTCACTATTGTATCTCCAACACTTAGTATAATGCCTGGCTTATACTGGGTCAAACTACTCTGTTACTATAAATCAACTCAACCTATTTTTTTTATTACAGTAACTTTCATTTTGCACATTAAAATAAACTCATATGTAGGTTCCCCATATATGCAGTTCCCCATTCATCAGATATATGTCTACATGTCCTGCCCTCCACCAAAATCACCAAGTGTTCTTTACCATTGTCCGGTGGACTCTGCCACAACTTCCTCCCTCAACCCTCCCCCCATCCCCACCCTGTCCTATTCCCTATTGGTAACCTCAGTTCTTTCATAAGTACCCAAGGATTGGTTTTGTTTCATCTGTTCCTTTGTTTTTTCATACTCACATTCCACCTATGAGTGAGGTCATCTGGTATCTGTCTGTCTTCTTTTGCCTCATTTCACTTAGTATCATCCCCTCCTGTTCCATCCATGTTGATTTAAATGACAGGATTTCATCTCTTTTAAGGACTGTATATTACATTGTGTATATTTTATCACCGCTCCTTTATCCATTCATCTGACTTTAGAAACGTAGGTAGTTTCCAGTTATTAGTTATTGTAAATAGGGCTTCAGTAAACATGGGAGTATAGAAATCGTGTGAATTAGTGTTTTTGTATCTTTCGGGTAAACACCCAGAAGTGGTATGGTGGGATCTGTGATTTCCATGTTCAATGTTTTGAGGACTCTCCGTACTGTCTTCCACCAGTAGTATAAGTGTTCCCTTTTCTTCACATCTGCAACATTTGCTTTTTCCCAGAGTTTTGAATAATAGCCAGTCTCTCAGGTGTAAGGTGATATCTCATTGTTGTTTTGATTTCCATTTCCCGGATAGCCAGCAAGTAGGAGTATCTTTTCATGTACCGTTGGCCATCTGTATATCCTCTTTGAAAAATGTCTTTCTAGCTCCTCTTCAAATATTTGATTGGAGTACCTGTTTTCTGGTATTGAGTTTTATTAGTTCTTCGTATATTTTACATATTAAGCCCTTGTCAGAAATATGAAGCACACATATCTTCTCCCAATTAACATGTTGTATTTTTGTTTTGGTGATGAAGATTTTTAGTGTGATGCAGTCCCGGTTGTTTGTTTTTGTTGTTGTTTCCTTGATGCTGGAATTGAATCTCCAAAGACCTCTCTAAGTCATGGAATGTCTTTTTTATGTTGTCTTCCAAGAATTTTATGGTTTCTGGTCTTATGTCCAAGTCTCTGGTCATTTGGAGTTGATTTTTGTGAATGGTGTTATAGAGTGATCTAGCGTCTTTTTATTTATTTATTTATTTATTTATTTTTTTTATTTTGCTTGTGGCTTTCCAGTTTTCCCAGTACCATTTATTGAAAAGTTTCTTTCCTCCATCATATACTTTTGGTTCCTCTGTTGTAGATTAACTGATTGTATGTGAGTGGGTCAGTTTCTGGTGATTCAGTTCTTTTCTATTGGTCTGCTCCTCTTTTATTATTCCAGTACCATACTGTTTTGATCACTATCACTTTGTAGTATAGCTCAATATCTGCAAGTGTAATCCATCCAGATTATTTTTTCTTATAATTGCTTTGGCTGTTTGAGGTCTTTTATGTTCCATATGAATTTTAAGATTTTTTTGGTTCTGTTTCCTGGAAATAAGCCCATAGGATTTAATGGGGATTACATTAATATATTAATTTAATATATTGCTTTGGGTAAGATGACCATTTTAATGTTCTTGAGTCTTCCAAATCAGGAGTCAGGGATGACTTTCCATCTTTGTGTAATTCAACCTAGTTTTTTGTAAAAGGTCAGAGAGTAACATTTCCTGACTTTGTGGGCTACATGATCTTTGTCCCAACTCTCCTGTTGTCATGGGAACACAGCTATAGCTAGATACCATATCTAAAGGAATATCGTGGTCATGTTCCAATAAAATTTTATTTACCAAAATGAAACTGGCTATGTAGTTTGCTGATCCCAGTGGTAAAAAAAAATCTCTCCTAAAGCTGTAAATAATCATGTTGTTGGAATTGAAAACTCCCTGTACAATCTTACAAACTCTTCCTAAGTGGTGGTGTTGTTGTTAAGATGACTTCAATTTTGTATGATCGATGTTAAAGAAGGTAATTAAGAAAAAAGTGTGATGTTAAAATAGTTTCATTTAAAATATGACGGATTCAGTAAGATTCTAATTATGCAAGTTAACAAGGAAAGACAAATTGAGTATAAGCATTTGGTTTTTCTTTTTTGACATCATTGTTTGAATGTCTCCAGTGTCTACAGTGCTAGATGAGAGATTTGATCTGATGAATCCAACTCAAAGGTCCCAGTCCTCAGCATATTTTTAGAATCATTTTTATGCCTCTCATTACTTAATATTTGATTATGTAATTAAGTTTCTTATACTTTGTCTTTCAGCAGTGCCCACTCTAGGTATAAAATGAACATTATTACATAACAAAAGTAATATTGTAAAAATAACTTGATGCTCAGAACCAGCATGGCAGTAGGAAATAAAGAGACTGTTGTGAACATCTTCGTTAGAACTCCATGGATACACATGCCTACTTGTTTTTTGTTGTTGTGTTTGAGAGTGTTAGAGGCAGCAGTAGCAAGAGAGCGTCTGCTTTTATTATTTACTTTACATGATTAGAAAGTGGATTGGGAGTATGTGTTTTGCCAAAGAAACAACCTTTTTACCCAGAATGCTAGACCGCTGGCATCTCTCTGGTGTTTTTATGCCATCTTCTAACTCTTCACTCAAGGATCCAGTCTACTTCCCTTTTATGACTCTTACCATCTCAAAACGTGGGTCTTTCCATCACTACATTAGGGGAAGAGAGGGCTGGAAGTGCCAGGGCTTCCCAGGAACCTTTACCATCTTAGCCTGTCTAGGGTGGAATTTTTTTTTTTGTAAGGAAAGGTGCAGACAGGAATAAAGGTAAGTAGGCAGGGAGGCAGGAAGAGAGAGAAGGAAGAAAGATTTATTTCATTTTATTTTTGTTTAGTTCACATTGGTTGTTCCTCCTGAACTTGAGACAGGAACATGGATCCTAGGAATGTTTGTGGACTGTGCTCCTTCACAGGTGATGAGCCTGCTCCACCAGGCATGCCTTTTTATTTTTTTTAAACGTTGATTTTTTTTTTTTTTTTTTTTTTCTCCCCCCTTTCCGTGGCTCAAGTCTTCAACCCAAGTTCTTAGGCTTATAGTTTCTGGTCTTATGTTCAAGTCTATAGTCTCTAGCCTGTACTTTAGGCACTGAGTCACAGGTGTTCACTGAGATTGTATTCTTATTTATTTAGGGGGAAGCACGTGATGTCAGTTTGTCTTGGTATTGATGATTGATGTTAAATGACAGTCTTATTTATTTTGTTCAAGTTGGTCTGCCAGGTCACTTCACTGCACTTCACTATTTCCCTCTGTGATCAATAAGTAACTTGTAGGATATATTTTAAGATAAGGTAGAAAACCTATTTTTTTTTCATTAACTTGTCACTAGTCTTATTTGTGGTGATTTTGAACTTAAATCATTCTGGATTTACAGATTTGCACCTACTAGGAGGAATATCTTACTTTTCTTCCTTATTGATTGATTGATTAAATTCAAATTTTATTTTACATGTTAAACTTTAATAATTTCTATTATTTATTTTGTTGCTCAGATTGACCCACAGTTGACATGGTAGTGCCATCTACCTAGCTCCAGTTTTTTTGATGTGTCCCTATCATTTCTGAGTAGTCTTCCACTTTTTTTTTTTTTTAATCATTCAAGGGTTTATTAAACCATACATTCAAGGCTTACTGCTAATTAATTGCATTAACAAAGAGCAATGTTAAAACCACTACAGTTCTGCAGCTGTCAATTTAAAAACTGTTGTTGTAGTGATTTTATTCTCACCGGTGATTGAGCTGTGGCATGAGCATAGGCTTTACATAACCTCAGACCAAAGGAGCTGTGTTGGAGTGATGACAGGAACTGTGTCCATGTGAGTGAGGCAGAGGATTGATTACCTGGCAAGAGAGCGATGCTAGAAAGTATCATAGTTTTAAGAGTAGCTAGGCACACTCTGGTTAGGTTTGTTGCCTCCAGCCAAGCAAAGTCTGCATATATCCCAAGGATCTAGGTTCACAACCTGGGGCGGGGGGAGCACAACCAAGATGAACAACTAAATGAAAGTTTAAAAATCTAAAATATTTTTAAAACTATAAAGCTGCAACACATGATTTTCCATATAACTTTTTTTCCTAAAGGTTCAGGTAAGCAGGAAGAGAGGCGGTAGAAGCATTTTATTTTAAATTTTATTTAGTTGTTCATCTTGGTTGTTACTCCTGGCCGTGGGTCGAGAACCCGGGTTCTTGAGATGTATGAGAACTACATTTGACTGGAGGTGGCAGACTTATACACTAGAGTACCAGTGTGCACCAACTTTTTCAGAATTTTTTAAAGAGAGGAAGGAAGGAAGAAACTTTTACTTAGTTGTTCATTTTGGTTTTGTACATTGGCCCCTAGTGGCAAATCTGGGTCCTGGGGTTGTATGTGATCTGCACACCAGTATCTCAGTACCTGAGCGATGAGTGAGCCCCGCAATACATGATTTTTACGCTGAGTTACTAGAAAACTAAAGAAAGCACTTACTAGCTTAGGTTATCATGAAGTGTCATGAAAACAGGAATGCACTTTGACTAATCTACAAAATAAAATCAAATATGTTGTCAGTTATAAGGAGGTATACTGCAGCACGTCCTGGTAGAGTTAGGTGTTAAGTGCAGTCCACATACATCCCAAGGTGCAGGGCTCATCCTGGGACTGGTGGGAACAACCAAGATGAACAACTAAATACAATAAAATGCTTCTTCCTCTCCCTGCCTGCCTGCCTATGCTCGCCTTCATTCCTGCCTGCACTTTTCCTATAAAAAACAAAACAAAACACTGCTCTCATCCTTTGATTGTATCGTGTCCTATACCCTCCTATGAGTGCACCCACGAATGGAGCAGAACATTGAAGGGAACATAAAAGAGTTCTGAACCTCGCTGTGCTCCGGTAAAGCGGCATTTGGGTCAGTCGCCTCCAAAGGAGCAAACCACATACCCTGGGTTCGATTTCCTGACCCAGGGTGGGGCGGTGGGGAGCAACCAGTGGGAGCAACTAAATAAAAATAAAAGATGCTTTGTCCTTTCTCTTCCTGTCTGCCTGCCTACTTGCTTTCATTCCTGCCTGTACCTTTTCTTTAAATTAAAAAAAAAAAAGTTCTGAATACTCTAACGTAAAAAAAAAAATTTCACTGGAAATCAAAGAGTGATCCAGAGCTTTGTTACATTTATGAAGGAGGCTGTCCTGCATTTGTATCTGAAAGTAGTTAAAAAGTGTATGCACTGGTGGGCCCTGGTGACTCAGCTGTTAAGTCTGAGCCTCCTGCTCCAGGGATGGTGGTATGATCCATGGAAAGCCTTGTGACCCAGGGTCAGGGGAACAACCGAAAAATGAACAAATAAATACTTCCTCTTCTCTCTTCCGACTGTCTGCCTGCTTACCTTCATTCTGTGTGCCTCCATCCTCCTAAAAAAAAATGTGCTTTTCTTCAGAGACTGAAGTCTCTTAAAGATGAAGGTCTTTAAACAATTTAGTTCTTAGCATAACAGTGTAATTTAGTTCACACAAGATTTCTTTCTTTTTTTTTTTTTCAAGAATAGGGACTTAAAAAAAATAAAACCTTAAGCTCGTCCTTTGCGGGCTGAATTTTAATAGAATTTAAAAGTTTGAACTCAGACTTTAAACAAAACCTTAGAATTACTGAGTGGTTCAAAATGGTTTCATGGAAAAACTAATCTGTAACAAATTTGACCTTGAGTGCAAAGAGCCTCATCTCTTTGAGCAGAGGTTTTGAATGGAAAGGCTCCAACTGGCAGGTGGGAAGGAAAGGGGCTCAGACTTCTACAATAGCAGGCATTTCTATTCCTCTTCAAGGGAGCTAGGCAGAGAACCACTGGAATAGCTTCAACACACTCTGTCTTGAGGTCTTGCTGTGTGAGAGCTGAGCTCTGCCAATATTTTACAGACCAATCTTCTTAGCCTTGGCTAACCCCTGGGGAGTAGGTAAAGGGAGTCAGCTTCTTTAGTTTCTCAAAAATTTTTTTCAAAAGAATGGTGCAGGCAGGAATGAAAGCAAGTAGCAAACAGGCAGGAAGAGACAGGAGGAAGGAACATTTATTTTATTTAGTAGTTCATCTTGGTTGTCCCTATTCCCCACCTCCTGCCGTTTTTTTTTGGATTGTATGTGGACTGTTTCCGGTGACCTTATCAGCTCTGTCACCAGAGCATGCCTCAACTGTATCTTTATCATTCCTGAGATCAAAGTCCATCCCCACCATGATGATGGCAATGTTAGGACAGTGGTGTTGCACTTAAGGATACCACTTTGCATGGACATTTTCAGATGATGCTGCACTCATAAGGGAAAAGCAAAATAAAGATACATCTGTTTGTGACCAGGATGGAGCATGTAATCTTGGCCAGCTGTGTCCTCTAAGTCCAGACCCACTGTTTTTCCACCTATCATTGGAAGAATAATTATCAAAGACAGTGGGGATATATTCTTCCAGAAATGCATTGGTTGTGTAACTGATCACTAGACTAGTTTTGCTTATAGTTCTCTCCCACCACTTCTATACACCTGGTGGCTGCATCAGGGCCACTCGTTGGGCACCGGGTGCTGAGGTAGGAGTAGCTATGGGTGGAGGGCCACTGTCCATGCTGTCTCACCCTCAGCCGACTGGAAGCTGAATCCCTGTAGTGGGCACTACTCAGAGCTGAGGAAAATTACTTGTATTTCTTATGTAAGAATTTGCATGCTTATTTGGTATCTTCCGTGCCCCATCCTAGACCAGCCATTTGTTCCAGGAGCCCTGGTTTTAGTGGAAATTGTGGTTTAGAAAGCAAGATTTGGATGTAAGATGTATTCTTTGCTACAAGATAGCATTACTTCTAGACTATTTCAGTAAAAACCCAGGAAGTATATGCATAAATATGTGTTGTGTTTATGTCTATATATTTTTAACATAAAATTTAAAATACATAATATAAAAATAAAAACCATGAATTCATATTTCTGTAGGAGGGCATTAAAATAAAATTTAAAAAAATCAACTCCCCTAGGAAATTCTGTTGTAAACCAACCAGCTTAACAGTTTTGTTTGCTATTCCTGACACATTACTCTTTTGGTTTCTCATCCCTTATTTTAAAAAGTTGATGGTGTATCATAATGTGGTCTTTGAGGTAAATGATATCATTGCTACTACAGTACACCTTGTATCAGACTTTAATTCCTTCAGTCTGAGTTACTTTAAAAAATTATCCCTATGCATCTACCAATTTTACCCATAGTTCGACACACGGTTTAAAGAAGTCAGTGTAGTTTTTCTTTGTATTATCAAACAGACCTAAAAGTGAACCCTCATGTACGTAAACACCCTGCTACAAGAATCACCAGCTTGTCTCTTTTAAGATCTCCTAGACGGCGTATAAACTTGTGCATAAAAATATTTCTGTATGTATCTCTTAAATATGAGACCTTTTCTTAAAAAATAACTGTAAATATATTATTATTTCTAAAAATGTTTTAAAAGAATTCCTTAGTATAATTAAATATCTAGTGAGTTTTGAAGTTTTCCCCCTTTCTCTCATATTTTTATACTATTTTATTCAAATTAGAATTCATACTAGGTTTACACATTGCATTATTTCTCTTAAGGTATAGTCTCTCCAACTCCCTCCCCTCTCTGTTTCTTCTTTTTATTTATTTGTTTTCTAAGAGAAAGGTAGGCAGGCAGGAATGAAGGTAGCAGGCAGAAAGGACTAGAGAAGAGGAAGAGTATTTTATTTAGTAGTTTTCCATGGCCCCAGACTGCGAACCTCAACCCTTGGACTAACTGTATGTGGACTGTGCCACAGGTGTGTGCTGTAGTACCTGAGCCACCAGGATGCACCCCTGTTTTTCTTTTTCTACAAATCTGGGTTGTTTGCACTATAGATTTTCTTACATTCTGGACTTCACTAATTGCATTCCCATGCTTCATTTAACATGTTTGTGTGTTCTCAGTATTCTGTAAACTGGTTGTGATATTTAGAGGCTCAGTCAAATTTAGATTTGCCCTTTTTTGGTCAAGAATGCTTCATAGTTGGTGGCACATTAATTAGGAGGCACATTAATGTCCATAGAGCCTTCATCTCAGTGGCAATCGAGCATTGCCTAGATTATTTTCATTAAGAATTTTCAAAATGATATGTCAGTTACATAATTATAAATTTTAGTTGGATTATTTCAGTAGGTAACAGTTTTCCCCAATTATTCATTTCCTAGCGGTACTGTTCACATAGGAAGACAGGTAAAATGCTTGATTCACTAGTGTCAGAATAATGAATTGATTCTCTAGTATTTACAAAAAGGTGATCAGTTCGTTGTTGTTGTTTTTTTAAGTACCGTTATGAATTTAAACACGCTGTTGTATTTCAACTCATTGCAGTTACTATTTTTTGATGCTCCAATTATCCTTAGTGGAAACTTTCCAGGTCGTCTCTAAATCTCTTAAACAACTCCAGAAGTCTTTGATAGCTTAATAACTTTCTGAAGTGACACATTTTATGTTTTCTGTATTTCCTGCCCCTTAAGAGTCAACTTTTTAAACAGCTCCACTGCTTTTTAGTGGGGAATGATATTTAAGATTCATAATCTGGGTGTTCCCTGTTGGCCTAGCAGATAAAACCACTGGATGTTGTCTACATAAATTCCAAGGACCCAGGTTCAAGACCTAGGCTGGGGGACAACCACCAAGATGAACAACTAAATAAAATGTCTTCCTCCTCTCTACCTGTCTGCCTCCTCATCTTCATTCCTGCCTGCATCTTTCCTTTAAAAATAAAATACCATAATCTGCTAGAAGTAAAAGAACCTATTCGTCCTTTTTGAACAATATTTATTCTTTCATGCAGTTTCTATGGGCCAGAATTCCAAGGTAGCTTAGCTGGGTGGTAGTGATTAGGTACGGAGCAAGTTGATGCTGGCATTTGCATGACCCCTCTGTTCCTCATCTTTTCTTAGGGTAGTTTAGAGTGTCTTCATGACATGGTAGCTGACTTCCTTCCGAACCAGTGATCCAGGACATTTTTTATTCCTTTTCCTACTAGACAATAGAGTATAATGCTCTGGCTGTGGATTCAGGCTGCCTGGTACTTACTCTTACCATGTGAATTAAGTAACTCAGTTATTTAAAACTCTTTGTGCCTACTTTCTTTTAGCTATAACAGTAAAATAATGATAACACCTACCTTAAAGGCCCTATAATATAGGGTCTTTCTGAAGATTCAGACAATTAGAACAATCTGACAGTAGTGAGCATTCAGCTGCTCCTGTTGGCACCAGTGGGATAAACTAAGGCCTGAAATCTGGTAAGTGCCCTTGACAGAAATAGTCGTCTTCCTATTTACCATGACAGAAAAATCATTTACAGATGTCCTAAGTGTGATTAGAGATGAAGGATTAGAGAATTATAGCCTTACCTGTTTGATTATGTATATGGAGTACTTGTTCCTAGTATGTGTGCGTATAGATTTTAGTGCAGCACATGTCCACGTTATGTGACCCAGGAAATTAAGACTTTTTGCTGCCTTTTAAAAAAGCATTTAAATTTCATAGGAAGCTGTAACCCCAAAAGGAGGAAGTCCTGTGAATCCTTCATCCAAGTTACACCAGTGGTAACATCTTCTGTAACTATTCAACAATAATGGTTTTCAGTAATTATTTTCATTTATTAGAAATTGAGCGGCTATTATGGCCTAGGTATTTGGGGGTATAAGTGATTAAACTGAGCAGATCCTATCTCCTCTCTGAGTTCTCTTTGTTATATTTCTTAATGTTTTTTATTTTAGCTCTTTATTGAAACTTGCATCAGCATCACTTCCTTTAATACTAAACATGTTATTTCTCACATTCGTGTTTGCTTTGTTTTAAAACAGTTTTTGCATTGCGCCTCTATCTTCCATTTATAATCTTCACAGCATCAGAACCATGTTTCCTGCATTGTCTTATGTTACTCACGTGCCAGTTTTGCGGTGCTGCCAAGGCTGGATCTGAGGCAGCTTGTGGGAATCGTTTACATACATTCTTGTTTATATTCCCCAGATTAACTTGCAACTTTACATTTTTCATTCAATTACATGTTCACGGCAGACTTTCAATAATTGATTTTAAGAAGGAGTTTGTCACATGTAGGATTTAAAAACTGGCTCAAAGAGCATAAGCTATGAAACAATAGCAGAAACCAGACAATATGTAAGGACTTTAAATAGTAATTGTTAAACATTTGAATATTCCCAAAATATTATTCTGTGTGTCTGTGTGTGTCTCTACATGTTATTTTACTAGGCACTTGCAGAGATAGGTTTTGCACAATATCCTTGCTTTTATTGTCAGCCATAAACAAATTACACGTACTTAACAAGTTAATGTCAGATTGGCCAGGAGCCACTGGGAGGTGTGTACTTAGTGACATCAGCTGGCAAAGAGCCCTGGTAACAGGGAAGGTTGGAAGGGTAGTGGAGGGAGAGAGGGAGCCAGGAGGGAGAGAGAAAGAGAGAGACAAGAGAGACTGACTGTATCTGGGGATTCTGGCAAGGTGAAGAGCTGGTCTGTTTGGCAGGACCTTCCCATCTGGGATCCATCTGTGTTTCCCTGGAATGGGACAGGCAGCTCTAGTCAGTGAGAAATCGCAGATGTGAGAGAGCTGACACATGTCCAGCTAATGAAAGGAGGGAGGAAGGCTAGTCTCAGATTGGGCTTTGAAGATTAGGAGGAAAAAAAGAGGCGCTTTTATATATCTATTCCAAATATATTTGCTAAAGTATCGGAATTGTTATAATCTGGGCATTTGGGGTAAGTACATATATTTTAGTTTTGGGGGCAAAGGTGGGCAATTCTCTACCTTTCAGAGCTTTTTGCTTATTGCAGATTTTGATAAGAAATTTTTTTTCATATTTGGTATGTATTCAGCTTTTAACTGCTTGGTTTTTTTGAATGTTTTTTATTTTGTTCATATTTCTGTTTCATTTTTTATTTTTATTTAAATGCCATGCTTTTTTGAATGGAAACTTTAATAATTAGATGTAACATTTAAATTCTCTGGCTAGGAAAGTAATCCAAAAAATATTTCTGTCAGGTATTCCACATTGAGTGTTTCTGTGATGTTTTGAGGGAATTATTTTCTCCTTTAGTAAGCATAATAATACAGATTTGCTGTGCTAAAAAAGATGGCTCATAAAATACTGCTTCCTATTGCCAGGTTTTATTTCAGTGTATTCAAGAGAATTATAATGCAAAGATATTGCAGTAAAACTAATGATATCTTTTACATTTAATGTATTTAGTTGTATTTTTGTTATATTTTACCCCAGTCCTCTTTTCTCCCATTTACTTCCTACATACAAAAGAAACAAGTAGCATCAACAGTTCTGACTTTAATTGTGGTTTTGGAGTAGGTATGTGATGCAGTAAATTTGCATGTACGTACCTACTGTGTTTTATGGTTCTTGTTAATTTGTGATTCATAATTTAGCCTTTTGCTATTTCTGTACATTGCACTCATGTTTTCTAGGCCTTCAAATCCAGACAACTGTGGGAAGAGCTTGAGTTTGCGAGTTACACGTACTGGATAGCCATTATTTCACTAGTTCTCTGCTCTCCAGCCGTTATTTCTGTTTTGAGTCTTTATTTTGTGCAATTTCTGCCTCATGTCATTATTAGGGAAATTTGTCTGGCACATTGAAGGCATACAAGTTAGTTTCAGAAATCTCTAGATGTTCATTGTTACTGCCTTGATTGGCTCCTAAATCCTTTGCATTTTTAACTTCGATTTCTCAACCCAGGAATAGATCTTATAGCTTTAGTGTTCAGGGTACTCTTCTCACTGTATTTACCTCCCATATCATTTGTATCTGTTTTAAATGTTACATGCTATCTGTGTTAAGCCTCACCATAATTATAAATAATTTGGACAGCATTCTAAGCATTGTAATGTAAATGAGCCAGTTATATAATACTACAACAGAACGTTTAAAGTCAACAAATAGGCGTGATATACTGAATTATACTGTTAGTGACAAAACTTTATTTATTTTTTTTTTAAGAACATTCTACTAGTTCTCAAATAGGAACTTTAAATTCATTTTATTCCTTAAAGTTACTTAACTTTCACTTATGTCAGTTGGTGTCTCATCATCATCATCATCATCATCATCATCCCATTATTTTCCCTACCCCACCCCTGGGTTTTTAACCTCATTTTTTAGATTTTACATGGCATGCACCTTAGCTACCTGAGCCACAGATGTGTGCAAGTTGGGTAATTTTTTTTGTTTTTAAAGGAAAGTTGCAGGCAGGAGTGAAGGTGAGCAGAGACAGGCAGACAGGAGGAGAGAGGAGGAAGAAGCGCTTCCATTTATTTTATTTAGTTGCTCATCTTGGGTCTTCATCCCGGCCCCAGGTCTTAAACTTGTATCCTTGGGATATGTGGCTTGCACACTCTCCTGAAGGCAGCTGACTAATCTGCTACTCCACCAGGCCATGACACCAGTTGGGTAATTAAGAAGACAATACAGTACTATTGAGTTTCTTCAGTTTTGTAGTCAGATTTCATATGGTGGTGGGGGTACTTTTTAATGAATCTTCTTTAAGTATGCACTTATGCCAAATGACTAAATGATTTAGGAGGAATTTTCCAACTTCTGTTTTGATAGGTGTAGTGTTTAGCATATCTGGAGACCTGTTCGCTTACAAGAATATAATGTCTGTGTTGAATTTATATGAGCTAGCCCTTTTTCATTGCAACCTAGGAGACATGGTTCTAGGTTGAGTTGGGTGAAATGGACTTAATGCTGAAGCGTAGTGTAGTCTGGGGTCTACTGTGTAGGGTCTAAAAAGGGATTTTCATACTGCTGTATGTCCACACTAGGTTTTTGGGTTTTTTTTAAAGATACAGGCAGGAATGAAGGTGAGCAGAGATAGACAGCAGGAAGAGAGAGGAGGAAGAAGCAGGGTGTGCCTAGAGATACTTTTTGATGGTAGAGTTTTGAGAGTAATAAAAAGTGACAAAGATGCATTTTAATATGTGAATACCCAACTGACTGCAAATAAAGGTAGTTGATTAAAAGTCCTATAAGGAGCACACAGTTCAGAAGAGTATTTGCTTGTCACTGAGGTGTGTAATATCCAAGATCTTTGAGTTGAATAATGGAAGAAATCATAGTAATTTCCTTGTTTTGTCGTTTTGTTTCGTTTATAGCAGCTTTATTTAAAAAAGAATTGTATTGCAGGAGCATTGCATCATACTATAGATTTAAGGTGTGCATCATTATAAATCATTTAGTACTTTCTAAGACTATAAAAGCATTTTTAGAAGCTTTACTACTATAAAAGAAGAAACCTCTTAAATTGGCTTCCAGGAATGACCCAACCAAGGATTTTTCCTTAGCAAGTGGTCATGTTGGACTGAAATATAAAATGCAGTAATGTCAATACACTGGAAATGAAGATAATGACTTTTCTTTTTTTGAGAGAGAGAGACAGAAAGGAAGGCAGGAATGAAAGTGGGAGGAAGGAAGGAAGAGAGGAAGAAAGGCAGGCAGGAATGAAAGCAGAAGAAGCATTATTTATTTTTGGTTTAATTTTCCCCTGCCCCCTAGTCCTGAGTCATGAACCTAGATCCTTGGCCTTTACATGGTCTTTACCCTAGTCCTGTCTCACCCACCTGAACCACTAGGATGTGTCAGGATATTGACATTTAAATTGCATCTTTAGAACTCAGGAAAGACTGCTTTTGAGTTTGAATAAATATGTTTTATACACTACTGGGAGAGTCAAGTGGATCTGAAATATTAGTTGGATCAGTTCATTGAGGCTATTTTAAGGCCACTTAGCACTAGAATGTTCATAAACCCCCAGTGATGACCTATGGAAAATACTAGGATTTAAAGGCTCTTAGAATAATCTAGTCAAAGGTATTAATTTATAGATAAGGAAAGTTGAGCGAAGGATTGGAGGAGTAGAATTCGCTTCGCATAGTTGGTACCTGAACTTGGATCCAGGAGTTTATAGGAAATTCATTTTGCACACTTTAAAATTATTTTTTGTGTATAATAGATAATAAGGTAAAAGATAAAAATATCTTGTAGAGAAATAAAATATGCAAAGTGGTTAAATCCTGGAAATTACCGTCAGCTGAGGAAATCAGAACCTTCAAGGGGTGAGGAGGTAGCATTTAATCAGAACTTGGGACTAGAAGGATTTGGATTCCTAGTATTTCAAAGAAGTATTGGAAGGTTCATTTTCCATTAGACCCAGTGCCTTAAATCAGACTTTGTCAAATGCATAGTTTCAGTGTTAATATCTACTGTGTTTTCAGTTATGTCTGACTGCTGTCTTTCCAAATCTAAGAGTAATTGCTGTGTCTCAGACACATCCATGCATATCCCCGTACCCGTTTTTGTTTTTGTTTTAAGAGAGAAAGGATGGAAAGGAAGAAGTGTTTTTTTGTTTTTTGTTTTTTTTAATTTACTTATCTGCCCCCCACACCCCCAGGCTTGAGAACTGGGTCTTAGGCTTTATGTCCATAGCCATCTTAGTCACCTGAGCCATTAAGGTGTGCCACCCAACTCCTGTTTTAAACTTGTGGTTTATACTAGGAAGCACTAATTTAATAGTTTTTACTATGATGGGTTTTTAAGTTTTCCCTCCAAGTTCAACTCAGTAAATACAGGGATTAGTAGTAGCTGTATCTTGCAGAGAAACAACGAACTATATAACTGGTTTTATATTCTCACCGGCTGATGGACTTTCCAAGCACCATTTAACTAAGACCTAGGTGGCATTACATTTATGCCAGGGAAACTTAAAATGCATGTGGATTTGCTTTGTTTAAAGCAACAGCTAGTGGAAACTGTTATCATTCAATGCTGAGCAGCTTGTTAAAGATGCCTGGCAAGGTGGGGTGCACATTTTGGGGAGAGAGAGAGAGAGAGAGAGAGAGAGAGAGAGAGAGAGAGAGAGACAGACAGACAGAGAGACAGAGACAGAGAGACAGAGAGGGAGAGAGGGAGAGAGAGGAGAGAGAGACAGACAGGGAGGGAGAGAGAGGAGAGAGAGGGGAGAGAGAGAGAGAGAGAGAGAGAGAGAGAGAATGTGTGTACATATATAAGTGCATCCCATAGATGGAGTTTTAAAGTAAATAGAATATGTGTTTTCATTTGGTTATGGTTGTTAGGACAGGTGGAGAAAAGGCAGATTGGGTGTAGGCTTTGGCATTAGGTCGTACAGCCCAGAGCTAACTTATCTTCACTTCTAAGTCCCAATCTTCTCACCTGAAACATCAGAGTAAAATTAGCTATTGTTGTGGTTCTAAGGATTGCATTAGAAACTAATTATGATACTTAACTGCATAAATCCTCAATAAGATTTCTTTCCACATAATTTTTCTTGGTCTCTCCCTAAACATAGAAGTCACAATAACTGAAAGACTTAGTTAAAATCTGTTTCTGCATATTCAATGTCTCTCTCCAGACTGTTAGAGAACCAACTCTGCTCCCTTAACTAATCCTTAGTCATAGGAGAAGGGTGCATGTGGAAAAGGCAGCATCCTTAAAAACTCAAACCTGTTGCTGGGTGGCAAGCTGTTAATGTGTAGGGACCTTGCATTACTTACCCTGCTGGAAGAATTGGGGGATGGGCAGCTTTGAGGGTGACAGATGTGCCCTCTGCTGCCTGCTGGCTCTGTCCCTCTGCTCCCAGCACCAGGTGCAGCCATTGTTCTGGCTGGTCTCTCTTCATCCGGCCTCGTCTGTTACTCTGCTTTTTCTAGCTCATTGTTTCTGTAGGAAATTAGCATTAAAAACCCATCTGAAACCCCCATGTCCCTCAACTGCAGGTGACTGTTATTGGTCCCAGCTGCCACCCTTGCGCTTGATTACTTCCATATGGGTCTGTGCAAAGAACTAGTAGCCATTTATTGATTTCCACCACAACCCCCACCTCTATTACTCAAACTATAATACCCTGAAATCTATTAAACCCCCCAATAGGCTGCATAGCTCAGTTGGCACTACAACTGTGATGAACATTGTACAAGCAGAACTAATTACACTCTTTTTCTCCCTTTACTATCTCCTACCTAAATATTAAATAAAAAAACTCGTGTCATAAGTGGAATAGTAAATCTTTCAAATGTCTGGAGATGAATCTGTTTCTGAGTAGTAAAGCTTTTAGACTTTGGATGGGCTTTTATGGAAAATTTTAGTCACCGCTTTAAATATTTCATACCACACCCATAACAGTCAAGGAAACTATGGCCCAGTGGGCCTCTAGGGTGGGGTGGGGGACACAAAAATGTTGGTTATTTGCCTTTTGGTTTATTAAATTTAATTGGGGTGGGCAGTGTTAGGAAAATGACCTAGTTTAAAATAGTACATTTTGTGGGAAAAATACATGCAATTAGAATTAAATTCTTTACATTTGCATTATTTTGTTGTTTGCCCTCTGTTGTTTGCACACTACTTATTCCAGATTATTTATTAGGATAAATACCACAACTAGGAGTTTGGTGTTAGAGATTTTTTCCTTTATTGGTAACCCAATTAAGTGTTCCATTTTGCTAATTGGTTTAAATCAAGATTATAATTGCAAACACATTAATGACCAGTTTTAAAACTCTAAATTTAAATTGTTATTGGCCGGTGATGAATTGTATTGTGAACTTGACAAAAATCACTCTCCTTATCAGAGAAGAGTACTTGGCTGTGGTAGCTTTTACAAGTGAACAGCCCAGAAAATCAAGCGGGGAGGTAATTGACTAAGATCTTTTGACTACTGAGCAGTTAACTGCAGTTTACTCTTACAGTCAGTTCTGGGATTTAGAGCATTTCAAATTAGGTTATTTAATAATTCTGATATTTATAATTTCAGTATTTTAGTTATGTTGTACTTTAATCATAGCTAATTATGGCATTCCTATCAGGGAAATGTTCTTTTGCCTATCTTCTTTGTTTTTTCCTTTGTTTCTCCTTTGGAATTTGAAGTTTTAAAAAGTCCTAGAATTTGAAGAGCCCCTGGCAGTCAACATTTTGCCTGATAGTTCCTATGAAGGGAAGCCTGGTAAAGCAGAATGATTATATTTAGAACAGGTTAAAAATTTGTAGTTTTTGAAGAATCATTTCTTTTAATTGGATTCCTTATTTAAAAGTAGTGGCTAAATGGAAGGTTAAAGAGGTCAGGAAAGGGCAGAGTTGAGATTGAAACTGAGATTTTGGACTTAAGTGTGCTTTTGTTTGATGATTGAACTAGTAAAAGTTGGGGCTGAGTAAGCACAGTATTGCTATATAGTTGTTATCATTTTTAGCTATGTGCATATGTGTTTAGTTTTTCTTTGGTACTTACGAAGAATAGGGTTTTTTCATTCAGTGGTCTTCAGAAGAGAAATATCATTCATTCCTTTTTTATTCTATAATGCTAGACACTGTAAAAGCAAATAGGAAAAGGAGTTTGCAGTCTATTGTGAAGACTAATTTTCTCTTCATCCCCTTTTTGGAAGTTGGATCCTTGGAAGCATGGCAAATAGCAACACATACTTTGATTGTCCAAATAATATTTATGGTAGAGATTCTTCAACAGGGCTGGGACTAGGGTGAACCAAATGAGACATCCAGGGTGGAAAAAGTTGAGGCACTCACTCTCAGTGTTAGCCCTGCACTTATATTTTGGGTGCTAGGCACCTTACTTTGCTTCATACAGATCTCATTCCTGCTTTTAAAAGTATATCTAAAATAGGAGGATGGCAGATTTGGTGTAATTGATCTAGAAATATTCATTTTTAACTTTGAAGAGTGAATAAAACTAACTTGTTTTCCTGTCTTTGTAGTCAAGGGAACTATTTCTAACATCTAATCTTTTAAAACTTTGTGTAGAGGCGCATCCTGGTGGCCTCGCAGATACAGCCACATACATTCCAGGGACTTGGGTTTAAGACCCCTGGCCACAGGGAACAACCAATACGAACAACTAAATTAAATAAATAAATAAATGTTTCTTCCTCCTCTCTCTCCTTGCCCGCTTGCCTACTTGCCTTCATTCCTGCCTGCACCTTTTCCCTTTAAACAATAAGAAAAAAAGCATTTTGAGGACGGACAGGAGAACTGCTAATTTGTCTTGGAATGGTTTTTTTTTTAATTTGATACATTTTAAACTCTTTAGTGCAAAGTTTTAAAGATCCTTCAGCTTTTTGGGTTGTTTATAGTGCACCATTTTATTTTCTCATATATTTGTGTAAGCAAATCAATATATACTTTTTAAAGAGGAAAGAAGAAGGCGGGAATGAAAGCAAGTACACAGGCAGGAAAGAAGGAAGAGAGAGGAGCAAGAAGCATTTGTTTACTTATTTAGTTCATTTTAGTTGTTCACCCTGTCCTGGGTCACAAACCTGGGTCCTTAGTTTTATGTGAACTGCTCTGTAGTCTAAGATTTAACAACCGTATTTAATGTCTGAGTCACCAGGTCGTGCCCCCAATATATATACCCTTAACTGTGGATGAGTTTAAAGATATTAGAAGATACTCCATACTCCATATTTTCCTGTGCTCTTCACTCTGTGATGTTGCATTAATCATTTAAATCATATTTGTCTTTTGAGCTACAGAATCGCCGCCTTTCTACTTAATAAACATTTCCATATATGTCAAACTTGTTGATTGTATTGTTCAAATATGTTACAGCTATACTCATTTTTTAGTCTTTTTTTTTTTTTTTTTAAAGAAAAGATGCAGGTAGGAATAAAGGCAAGCTGGCAGGCAAGGAGAGAGAGGAGGAAGCAGCGTTTATCTTATTTAGTTGTTCTTCCTGGTACTTTTCTTCACTACCCAGCCCATCCTCCCTCTGGTCTGAAACCTAGTTCCTTGATATGTGTGTGGACTATTCCAGCTGGAGGCCACAGATTTAACCACTAAGCCACCAGTGCACACCTCCTTAATCGCTCTTTAAAAGTTAGATTAGCCGAGGTGTAATTTACATACAGCAAAATTTACCCTTTTTAGGGTTTTATGAATTCTGACATACACTCACATAGCGACTACTACATTTTGATTATGGAGGTGTAGAATATTTCTTTCCGTCTTGAGTTCTCTTATGCCTCTTTGTGGTCAGCCTCTCAGCCCCCCATCCCAGCCCCTTTCGAACACTCTGTTCCTGTTGTTTTCCACTTTCTAGAATGTAGTATAAATAGAATCATAAGATAGGTGGTCTTTTACTCATTTTGAGACTCACCTGTGTTGTTACCTGTATCAGTAGTTTGCTCCTTATGATAGAGTAGTATTCCACTATGTAATAGAGTGACCACCCTTTCCAGTTTGTCCTCGTCCTAGGAAGCCACCTTCAACTTCTTTCCTTCCTTTCTCCCCTCTCCCATTTCCCTCCCCTTTCCTTCCCTTTTTGTTTTATAACATACATTTCAGCATTACAATTTTACATCTATACCTCAGCCTTTTCATATAAATATTAGAACAAAGTTTGTAAATTAAATAGTGGTGTGATATTGTTAATTAGGTAATTATACTGTAGTTATTTAAGTGAATATCCTAGTTCTTAGCAATTGTACACTGAAATATTTAAGAATAAGAGTCTTTAGCTTACTCGCAAAATGAGACAAAAAAGTAGGTAGGTAGAGTAAGTGGATGAGTAGATAGATAATGATAAAAAAATCTGTTAATCATGATTGGAGGTGAGTGGTGTCAAGGGAATTCTTTGTACTTTTCTTGCAAGTTTGATTTGTTTTCTTAATGTTTTATAGTTGAGACAAAAACAGAGTACTGAGCAAAAATAGAAGATACAATAGTGAAAGGTTAACTTAGGACTGTCTGAAGAAGTAAAATGAGCTGTGGTCTGAATGACAGTAAAGTAGTGGCCTAGAAGATAAATCGGTGGAAGACTGTTCCAGACATAGAAAAGCAGGACAAAGGCCATACAGTGAGAATAAACTTGATAAATTCAATGAATAGAAAAATGGCCAGTGTAGTTACAATAGATGAAGAGAAGAGGATAGAGAGAAAGTTAGAGTTAGAAGAAAGCTCATGTAGAGTTTTGTGAGCCAGGGTGAGGATTTGGATTTTATTCTGAGTGATGGGTAACCTTTAAAGGGTTATCAGAGTGGGGTAGTAATATGATCTGATTTATATTTTATAATCATTCTTCCTGTGGTGTAAAGAATTGTTGAGCATGTCTGAAAGGGACATAACCAGAAGTTAAAAATAGAAAGTTTGGATTAGGTTTGTGGCATTGGGAGGTAGAAAGATGATTTGGTATGTTGAGAGGTTGAATTTTCTGAACTTGTGGATGAATTAAATGTCGAGAGAGGGATAAGAGTACTTACAAAATAATTGTCAAATCTTCTTTGACATTTATTTAAATATTTACTAAGTGCCCACTGTGTGCTAGTCATTGTTCCACGCATTGACTTTACATCAGTGAATAAAGAAAAGGTCTTGCCCTCGTGGGGAGGGCAACTGGGAGAGGCAGATAGTAATAATGATTAATAAAGTTGTATATGTATGTGTGTGTATATATATATACACACAATATACATGTGTAGTCTAAAACATGTTTCATCTATATTTCAAATGTTTTATATGTTACAAAAATGAGAAGTACTGAGAAGAAGGGGCAAAAGACTTTAAGATTCAGTTAAGGTGAAGGTATATAAAGCCTAGTTAAGGGTCTTTACTGAACAGGTAGTGATTTTGAAAGTACAGAGATGATGTTCATAAAAAGTTTAGCATGTCTCACCTTTTGAGTACATATGATGATGAAAATTGAGAATAGTTCCTTGTAAGCTATGCTCTTGACTCTGTGATGTTGCATTCATCATTTTGAACATAGGCAGAAAATCACCAAATTAGTGGTTAAAGAATTTGGAGTTATGCTTTACAGAAGTGTCAGTCCCGGTGAGGCAATGGAAGGATGCATGTGAAACAATAGAGGACTATTTAATGACAGAGAATTACACTTCTTTAAAAACAGTTTGCAATGTCTTTTTGCTTTAACTTTTATCTGTACCCAAATGAATTTTGAGGTGCATACAATAAAAGACATTTAAAAAGACAACCCTTAAAACCAGCAGAGGATCGCTAGCTAAGGAATTTAGAGAAGGAGCCTAAGTGGAACAAAGGAAAAGATGGGTTTCTTGGGGGCAATCCTGAGAACCTAGGGATAATCCTTTTGAGATGGTCACTGTAGTTCAGGCAAGAGATGTTGAAGGTCTGAGCTTTGTTATAGGTAGACGGGAGAGGGCCAGAAGATTTGAACTTGGAGGGAGGGGTGACGCAAAATAATGATTGATTTTGAAAAACATGAAAATACTGAGCTGATCAGTTGTTTTAATTGTGCCTTGTGAAGTGTTTTCAAAGGGAGGTTTAAAAATATTAGACTAGGTGCTATATATTTTATTAGACATTTAGAGATGACAAAATAACGTCTAAAGTATTTCTAACAATTTTATTTTCATTTTTATCTGCATGATGGAAAAGTAAATTCTGAGGTTCTTTTTGATTAAATTAGCAGACCATATAGTGTTTACACAGACCTAACTACCACACGAGGTGGCTGTGTTATTTTTCCTGTTTCAGGATGTGATGCTTTACCTGATGCCATTGTTCTGCAACATTTATTTTCTAGTCAACAATATGTGAAGCAATAATTCTAGTCATTGCATTTTTTCTTGATACCTCATTGATGTCATCATTTGTGTAGTGTTTAACCCTACTCTCCTATTTGTTTAGTATTTTTTAAATTAAATCTACGCTATAGGTTTATATAGTGTTTCACATTCTTTTCACATCATGTCAGAGAAATTGGTAAGTTTATAAAAGTAAAGCACTCAAGGAACTCATAGGGGCTAGTAGAGAGACAGGCACAGAAACAAATTACTTGTGGGTACGTTAGAACAACTGAGCAGGATGTGAGAGTGTAGATTTGGGAGAGTTTCTGTCACTAGCGGTTGAGGAGTATATGGGAATTCTCGGAGGTAATGTTTGAGTTGGATCTTAAAGTAGGAGTTTCCAAAGTGCATGAGACTGGGAAGTCAGGGCAATTTAAGGAGAGGACACTGTTTTATAGTCTATGCCTGTTAGTAATTTCTATCCAAGATCTCTCTTAATTTATAAGTAGATATTGGAACTTAGAAGTCTGCTGTGATGACAGATATGGTTATTTGTCCTGTCAAAGTACCCATCTAGCTTCTGTTTATGTTGTTTGGATTCAGCCCCCACTATAATACAGCCTTATGTTTGCATTGTACTTTTAATTTATAAAGCTTCTTAGTCTTCAAACAGTTCCCCAGGAATAGGAAATAAAACTCAGGTGGTAGAATTTTTATTTTCATGAAGAAAACTAAGACATTATCATTTTACCAGCATTTCTTTTTCCTTTGAGAAGCATTTTTTATTCAGTTTATCTTGGTTTTTCCCCACTCCCAGCCCTGGCCCTTGACATGTGTATGTGCTTGACAGGAAGTGGCAGACCCAATCACTACTCCACCAGGTCACACCAGCATTTTTCTCCCTTACGAGTCAAGAATATAGAATCTCGGAATTTCTTTGGTGACTGTCAGTTCCCAGATATGGTCTTTTTTCCAATAGGTAAATCTCTCTCAATGCTCTGGGCATAGCAAGAGTACTGACTGATGCAGCAGTATCCAGGAAGAAGCCACCAAGGCAGACAGCATAGTTGCTAATCACAGAGCTAACAGCTGCAAGCTGCAACTGTAGCCTTTTGCTGCAGCTGTATTCATACTTCTGCTCACATTTGCGAAGAACCACGAGTTTTGGAGGAAGAATGTGAGATAAGCCATTCCAAACTTGGAGAGTATTCCTTCTCGGGGACTTTATGTCTTGTAATGAGTGGAGTCGTCTGTGAGATCAGATAAGTTGGTATTTTTTCCAGTTCATTTATTGCCATGTTAGTCCATCTTTCCTATATTAACTTAGCTTAATGCCAAAATAAGACTGAGTTACCTTAACAGATGAATGGAGTAGGTGTTAATTACATCACTGAAATGTTAGTCAAAGAGATTTTTTTTTCTAGCTGGTTTTATTTTGTATCTTCCCATTTCTTCTGAAAAAGAGTAGAATACCTAGCTATGTTTTAGGGTATCGTTATTAAAATATTAATTTCAATGAATAGTGATGACTTGATCCTTTATATTTGTATCTATGTGTCATATTCATTTTTCTAAAGGTACCTGGTTTTTCAGAAATAGTGATGGAACGAACTCTATTGTTAGTGAATTGTTAATTTTGAGGAGCTATATTGGGAAGAGAGAGGTAATCTTGGTTTAAAACCAACATTTTTCAAAATCGTGTTTATTTTTTCTTAGTTCATTCATTTGACCGAATGGGCCTGCTTTATCAGAAACCCCTGTCATTTGAGGACTTAATTGAATTTTTAGATGAGCATCTACTTTTCAGTCTTCTGAAATCCCCAGGGTCATTTCAGCTATAGACCTCTACATTTACCTTCATAAATTTGAAATAAGGAGCTAATAATTAGCTAAATAAGAAATCAGGAACTATAGAAGAATGTGGGGTTTCTGCACTGGATCAATATTCATTTCTTTTATTAAATTCTTGGTCACAATGTATAAGCCTCTAAGTCCTATAATAACTCTTTCATCATCATTCAATTTATGTTTCTTTTACTGTTGTTACATGGACTCTGGAATCCAGCAATAGTGTCTCATTTTCTTACCTGTATGAGCCTGGACATAATTTAACTTTCCAGAGCTTTAGTGTCTGGCTAAGTAAAGTGGTAATGGTGATGGCCATAACCATTGTCTTAGTATTGTATAAATAAAATATTTATAGAGTGTTTAGTGCTACTCTGCATATAATAATTGTTATGCTGTCATTCACACATGAATAAATGGAAATACTGGGTAATGGTAGCTGCTGTTATTGTAGTTACTTCCTAATTTATGTTATCCTTCCCAGCTAGAAAGTCACCCATCTTAAATCTTGGGTAAGTTGGAAACCTGTGTTGCTATCTTTATGAATTTTGAAAAGGAGCGTAGTGTTCATGGGCATTTGAAGAAAAACATTTAAATCGATTTTCACAAACTAGTTATTTTTTTAATCATCATCAGAGTTGATAAATGGAGCCTTAATACAAATAACATAAAAATATCACAAGATAATAGAATACTAGTACAAATAGTTGGAGAAGCAATGTAAAACCAAAAGTAAATGGCCCTCCTCCATCCCCCTTTCCTTTATAGGCAACTACTTTGGTGTTTGTATACTGAATGCATCCACTTGTTATTATTTTCCCTTCAAGCTTTTAGCATTTTCTCCATATTATAAGGTTGTAGAGTACCTGTGCTCTCTCTTGTCCCACAAGGCTGGCATTGCAGTCCTCTGTTTGGAGTGCCTACAGCTATCATCTAAAGAGGCCAAACACATGTCATTATAGTGCGTTTCCAGATGTCACTCTCTCTGTTTAGATGACTTTAGAGCTTAAGAATGGTATTTTGGTCTTGAATAGGAGAAGAATTGGTACTTTGGCAAAATGCCCACCCAGGCATCAATCCCACATCTGTTATTGATTAGAAGTGAATATATTTTATGTAGTTTCAATGAGGAGTTACAAAATAATATTACTACACAGTTCAATTTCTCATTTGTGTTTCAAGTAGAGTATACACGTAAAGGCAGGAAGCAAACTGCTTTAAAATAGAAGAGTGATTTAGATTATCCTCCATTAGAAGTGAAGCCAACATTTTTTTTCCCCCCATTTAAGTCAAAGTTGAAGTTGAAGTTCTAGTCCTTTTGCATCCTGCTTTAACTTACTAGAGTTATTAGGAAAACAGGGTCATTTTTTATAACCTACTGAGAAATACGTAAGAGTTAACTTTATTAAATAAGTAAGAATAAGGTATGTACTCTGTTCTGCCTTTGGACTTGGCATTGGGAATGCCTACGTAGTGATCATTACAACATGGTCCCAATTCTCAAGGGCCTTACAACACAGTAGGCAGAGACTGGCCTCTTCTGAAATAAAAATGAACAAATTGAGCATTTGGAGCTTTGTGATGTGAACATAAGTTTGTTGATGTTCTTCGAAAGTGATATTTCTTTGCGTTTGTGTAGAACTCATCTACAGTATAGAAATAATGTTGCTATTTTGAGGTGGGTTTGTTTGGTTTTTTAATGAAAATATATTCTAAACCATGGTATACAGTATAAACGTTGGAGTGAGTGGATATGTATAGCTATAGTTTTCTTTGTTGATTATCTGGTCTCTAAGTGTTACTCACATTCTAAAAATTTCTTTGCAAAGATTTGCTTTATACCTGTGATTGTATTATAACTCGGTTTCTTTGTTTTTGTGTGGGCTTTTTGGTTTGTTTTGCTTTCTGAGGTTTTGTTTTGTTTGAATCCACTGGAACCAGAGGTGTTAGCCTCTGTTTTAAAACTCACATTTGGTAGTGCCACAAACAGCTGTCACACTGAATAATTGTCAAGTCATTATGAGGTTTTCTATTGCTCACTAATTTCTAGGTATCATTCTGCGTTTTAACCACATGTGATTGATAAAAATTAGTTTTGGGGAGAGTTTATGCTGTGTAGGCCATATGTTCCCTCTTCTCAAACACAGAATGAAAAGATAACCTTAAAATGGCAAGCCAGTGAACTAAGATGTATGTTCAAATGATAAGCTAAGTGAGGTCTCTAAAAGAGTTACTTGGGATCTGTATGTAGAGACCCCTAGATTTGGTTACGGAAGAATTAGTGTGTGCAGATATACCTTTAATTTGGTGTAGAGGAGTCTTCATTTTCAGTTGATTTTTAATAGTGGCCATGAGCTAAAACAGGGTCTTAGATGATAATATAATATGATTTAATTATTTTTATAAGATTGAGCTAAATAATCCCTTCTTGTGTGTTGCTCTTCTCCTTGAGGTCCCTTCCTTTAGTTCTTACCATCAGCTGCACCCCAAACTGCTGGAGTGTTAGAATTGCAGCTTTATCTTTGTATTTATTTTGGTTATGATGCTGGGATTATGTTAGCTTTTTTTTTTCTTTTTTTTTACAGAGAGGTGTAGGCAGGAATGAAGGTGAGTAGGCAGGGAGGCAGTTAGAGGGAGGAGGAAGAAACATTTTCATTCAGTTGTACTTCGTTGCTCCCTACCCCTCGGCCCTGGGTCCTGAGCCTGAGACCTTGGGATGTATGTGGACTTAACCAGCAAATTTAATAACTAAGTTATCTGGGTGCACCTCATGTTAGCCTTTCAATGATTGATAAAATGAATTGCCATGGTAACTTCCTGCATTAGGAGTGACAGCACTACTTTATATTAAAACCAACATGTTTTCTCTCCATTCCCTTCTAGATTTTACCTATACATGGGTATTTTTTACTATGTTATTTTCATGAATCTATTATAACCTCTTTCCCTTTATATTATGTCAAGGTCTTTTCTATGTTGCTATATATTTATCTTTCTATTTCACTGGAGAAGTACACTGAGAATGTGCATTGTTTGTATCACATGCTGTTATTTACATTAGATTATGTTGTCAACCAGCAATCCTTTATATATGATTTACTAATTTCAGAAATCAGTTATTTCAATATAATCATCACTGTGCTGTTTTAGACACCTGATAATAGACCTGTTCTTAACACCATAGCCTAAGCCCCATAATCTTGTCTAGGTCTCATTTTCTTTGGACAGAGTATAAGGCTTTATATTTTAAAGTTCTTCAACTTATTGTAAACCTTCATTAGGGAGTTGTAATTGTTTTTGTGAATCAATTATTTGAATAGAATGATGAAGTTGTAGGATATTCCTGAGTTGAGTATATGTTTGCAAAATGTCTTAATATTTTAAAATTAATTGAATCGTATTTAGTAAATATTTTTTTCAATCTCCTTGTTTCAAAAAAGGATAGAATTATATACAGCTGAGAATGAATTATTTGTTGGCTTTAAATAATAAGTCAGAGGGATATTAGTTGTATATTTTTATTCCTTAGGCACCTTATTTGGATTTAGATGGTGACCAAGTCTTTACCAGCAATGCATTTAGAAACCATTCCATCAAGTATATTCTTCCAGCAAATTATACTGTAGTATATATAGTCATTCTAAGTACTTTCACTCCCAGAGGACAATCATATCTCAAAATGCTGGAAACTTTTACCTACTCCTGTATTAGCCATCCTATGCATTTAATTGTGGACTTGCTCTGTATTTTCCTTCCTGGTCACATACTCTCCTCTGTGTCATTAGGTTTAAGAATGTCTTTAGAAGACATTGTCCCGTCCTATCCCTTTCTGCCCCCATGAACCCAGGTTCCTAGGCTTTGCATGGACTATTCTGTAGATTTAACCACTAAGCCACCAGTGTGTGCACACAATGAGATTTTTGACAGGTTGACTCACATGCTTTTGGTCATACAACCAAGTTACTGGGATTGTAACCTAGGGCAATTGATCTGAATTTAAGAACATGTTTTGTTTTACCTGTCGATGCTGCTCAGGTGGAGAAAGATTAGAATCTTGGGCTTCTGACTTTCAAATCTTGGTGTTTCTGTCGTGTTTCCTGTTTCAGATAATCAGCTCCATATCCTCAATCTTAGATCAATGCTATCTATTGTCAAAATGTTGATTTAAAAAATAACTACTGTATTAGATCATACTGCTTGTTGTGTAAAGAAAGACTAAACATGTTAGGAATACTTGGCAGCCCAGTGGGTGTCTTATAATTCTTTTGTGGAACAGAAAATTTAATGAGAGAGTAAATGAAAATATTTTATAAGTAATGTTCTGAAAGGATTCCAGGAAATTAGTATTTACGTGTTACCCCACCTCAATTCCATTTTCATGTTCTTTTCCATACTGTGACTGTATATCTCTTCTTTCATAAATGTTATCATTTGCCTATATAATTTTTGTACCAGGTTTTCCACCTACATAGTTTTGCATTATATGCATTTCCAGTTGAATGATCTTAACAATTATAATTTTAATACCTTCACATTTCACATCGACATACAGTTTCACCATTTAATAAATTATTCCTCTGTTGTATAAATTGCATTTTCCCTTGAATTATTTCTTTAAAGACAAATTCCCTGGGGTGAGGTCAAATTGTATGAACGTTTCTCTGGCAGAGAAGTCATTTTTTAACCCCACTAATCGAATGTTGGTACTTCAGATTTCCTTTATTTCTGTGCTTTTTCTCCCTAGCTCATTAGTAATCACATAGTGGAACTAATAGGAGATAACAAGCATATAGAAGTTTAAACTGGAGATACATTATTATTTTCTCTTAAAATTCACGATCTCATTTTGTTATACTTTGAAAGAGTGACAGGGCTGACTGAGGAACTGTGGAGAAATTTATGTTTAAACCTTGGTCATGGTAAATTGAAAGTCAACTTTAGGAAAAAAGCTTAACTATAGAAGAAAAGCATGATTGTGCTTCCTGAAATAAAGGCTTAATTTTTTGTGTTTCTTGGCATGCCAGTCTCTGCTTCATCATTTGTCTCACTCCCTTTAAAATGTAGCTAATGAGCAGGACAAGTGCTCTGAACTGCCAGTTATGCTCGCGTAATCTTATCAACATCACAGTTAATATCTTTGTTATGTCTTATTTTAGAAGTCAGTAAACTTTGGTGTTCCTATTGATGTCTCTATCTAAAACAGTGAAACCTGCTCATCCTATCATTCCCTATAGGTTTAGAATCTAAATTCATTAAAACTATTCATATTCTATTGCAGATTCTTGAATTGGATATTAATTCTAAATAATCAAAAGTACTGCGTGGTTAGAGTGTGAGGGCCCCCATAATAGGGAAGTAGAGATAGAAAATCAATTCTGATATTATCTAAAGACTGGAAACAAGTTTTGGAGAGGATATGGAGAAAAGGGAACCCTCTTTACATTGTTGGTGGGAGTGTAAAATTGGTGTAACCACTATGGAAAAAAAGTATGGAGATTCCACGAAAACATTAAGAATGGAAATTCTGTATCCTCTCATCCCACTTCTATTTACCAAAAAGACACAAATGCTAATCTTCAGATATATTCGCACTCCCATTTTTGTTGCAGTCATTACAAAATGGAAACAACAAAATACCCACTGACAGATGAATGGATAAAGAAGATGTGGTACACACACACAGTGGAATATATGGTTGAAACTAGAGGGGATTATGTTAAGTGAATAACTCAGAAGGACAATGACAAATACTGGATGATCTTACTCATATGTGGACTATAAAGAAAAAAAGCAAGCACACAGACAAAACAAAAACCAACCTTTGGACTGACAATAGAACCGAGGTTACCAAAGGGGAAGCAGTTATGGGATAGGAGGGGTGGGTGTCCAGTGGACAGTAGTGGAGGACTATTAGCAGTTTGGTAGTGGGAGTGATGTGTTATATATTTAATGATTGGTTAACCTACCCATCTAAAATTACATTATTTTGTAAATCATAGTTACCGCAAATACAATTTTTTTAAAGCTTGGCACACCCTGTTGGAGTAGCAGTTAGTAGCTTCTGGCTGAGCGCAGTCTACATACACTCCAACGACCCAAATTTGTGTCTCAGGCAGGAACAGGGTTGGAGTTGGGAGACAACCAGTGTGAATGAAGTAAAAAGAAAATGTTTCTTCCTCTCTTGATTCCTGTCTGCTTGCCTACTTCTCTTAATTCCTTCCTTTACTCTAAAAAAAACCAAAAACAAAAAACTAGTTCTGAATCAGGAAAAAGTCCTGCGATCCCAGAGTCATATAATTTGACTTAATTTCTTTCTTTCTTTTTTTTTTTAATTTTCATAATTATGCCATGAAAGTTCAAATTCAAAATTGTCATAGTCTGGAAGCTATGAACTTGATCATTAGCTTTCAGAGTATAAAGGAGAGTCTCGTAGAATTGTCTACTTAAATCTAAACCTTATATATCTTTTGTCTTCATTGATTGAAATTAGTTTTAATTACATTCCCTTAATTAAATGAACCTATATGGAAAGCATCTTGAATGTTTCCAAAACCAAAAGTTGAATCATCTTACATTAATTTCATTTTAGCCTATTATGGCTAGGCTGTTTTGACATTTAAAGTCATAAATCTTAACTCACAGTTTTTGTACTGAGACAGATGAAAGGCAGATGCTCAGATGGATCATTTATTGTAAACATTGTTTTATTCACATAGTTATATTAGAAATTTTTGATAGTGATCAAGTCAGGATTTTAGAGTGAATCATTGGCTCTTTCCTTTGAAAGAAGATGGAAAATCCCATCTCAATGTAGACATGCAAATTCAACTTACTTTTTGTTGAAATTTTAACTTAAAATATGCATTGTTCTTTGTTTTAGCTTTGCTCAAGTGTTAAAATGATGAACTTATAGAAGCAAAAGTGAACGTCCGGAACTATTTTCAGTAATTATAAAATACAAATAAATATATTTTTAACTAAAAATATTTTAAAAAATACCATTGCCCTTCCTTCTTTATTTTTGTCCTGTTTGAAACACTTACACTGTCTTTTCTTGTATCCTTGGTTTGTTATAAAGAACAACACTATTTTTAAGTGATGCAGCCTAATTAAGCAAGATAATCCCATAATGCAGGAATGTTTTGCCATTAAAGATCTGAAAGGAAATGTTGGGGGGAGGCGATTTTCTATAAGTAGTTCTCATCCCCTCATTTAAAACAAAAAGCAGTATTAAACTAAAACCCTATTTGTAATTTTAAAAAAAGTAAAATCAAGTTGTGGTACATGGAAACTTCAAGGGTATAAATACAAAACATGTGGCTTAAACTAGAGCTGAATCTTATTAAAGATGATGAACAGCAAAGGATAGTTTGGGCTATGGGAGATGCACCAATGAATGAATCTGACATAGATCTTCAGTGTTGGAAGTCAAATAGAAGATCCAGACAGGCAGAAAGAGCACAGGAGACTTTGAAGACACTGCCCCTTATCTTAATTTGTTGTGGGGATATTTATCTCATAGCATTTCCCCCAGATAAATTGTCATACAGTACCTCATTTTCATATATAGCATTCCTCACAGATTTAGACTTATAAAATAGTTAAGTGGATTATCTTGATTTGTTTTCTGAAACAGAAGAATAAACCAAAATTATTCTACCCTTAATGGCCCAGTGTGAGGTCATCATTGTCTAGATTTCTATGGAAATGGAAAAAAAAAAAAGTCAGTATTTATGGCATGACGTTTGTGCTAGGTTCTATTTTTATTTCATTTGATTGTCAGCAGCAACCCTTACAGCTGGACAGTGTTGACTGCATGTTATAAATAAGAAAATTTTGAGAAACTTTTCTATCAAAGAGCTAGAAAAGTAATAGAGCATCAGTTTGGATCCTGATGTGTCTGAATCTAGAAATCAAATCTTTTTCTGTCATTGCATTATATTCCTGCATCAGAGCCATCCAATTGAAATATGCAAACTGTAAATAGGGACTATAAATGTAAGATTTTCTAGTAGCTTTTTTTAAGTTGAAATTAATATATTTAATATAGTATGTCTAAAATATTCCAACATATAATCATTATAAAAACTTGATATTTTATGTTCTACTTTTCAGTACTAAATCTTTGAAGATTGGTATTTTATTTACAGCATACCTTGATCTTGACTAGCCTTGTTTCTTTTGCTCATTAGCGACATGTGGATAATGGCTACCATATTGGGCAGCGCAGACCTACATTATGAAATCCTGTGCAAAAACCTACACAAATGTGAATCTGTGCTAAACTATTTAATATTAAAGAATTTTTGTCTTACAGATTCACCAGAAATTTTCTCTAAAATAACCAGAATTCAATACATATTGTTGACATGACTTAGGAGCTCATCTGCTCATAAAATAAAAAATATCTGCAATCTCATTATCTTGCCACAGAAAGTTTATTTCTCTTTTGGCTATGTGCAGCAGGAGTACAAAGTTTGGTAGGTTTGCACAACTGCTTGTCTTTTGATTAGTCATGATAGATAATTTTCTTCAAATTTTGACAGCATTAAGACTCCAGAAGACAACTATTCTCAATTGGTGACCATTACTAAGAACCAGTCCTTAGTATATAGCGATGGCATGTGCTGTCTTTGTTGTCAGGTCAACCCTCAGGTGCCAAAAGTTCCCTGATAGAAGCTGAGTATTCGGCAGTCAGGAATGTTGCCCAGGGGCTTCTTCCCATTTGAAGAGAACTTGGTCCATGCTGCTCCTTACTCTGCAGGTTCTGTTTTTGCGGTTCCCCACCCCAGTAGAGAAACTGACGGCCTGACTGGTATTTCTTCACACTGGGTCAACCTATGAATTAGTTTTTCAAATTTAATATTTGGGACATGGAATCAAGTGGAACCCTAGCATTGGTAAGTTTATTTCTTTGTTGTTTTGTTTGTTTGTGTGTTTGTTTTATTACAGACAAGAATTAAGGCAAGTAGGTAGGCAGGCAGGAAGACAGAGGAGGAAGAAGCACTTTGTAATTAATTTGTTTTATTCATTTGTTCATCATTGGTTGTTTCCCTGGCCCTGTTTTGAACAGGGGACCTTGGGATGTGGGCTGCATCTGGTTTAAACCACAAGGCTTACCAGAGCATACCCACAAGCTCTTTTTAAAATTTGAAGAATAAATATGTACAGAAAAGAAAAATATTTCTACTTTCATGTTAACTGACCATGATAATGATACTTGCTGACCTTAATAATATTTAAGAGATAAGACTGGGTTTATATGCCTTTGCATTAGACAAACTTACTTTTGCTTAATAGAATATAGTTAAAATAGTGAAAGTTAAAAGCCTTTTAAATTTCAATATTTTTTAATAAAAAAGAATAACAGCTGTTTCTGGGGGAGGATGCATGTAGATAAATATAACATTTGGGGATATAAATTTCTATGGAGAGTTATAGGAACAAAAGATTTGATGTCTGCATTAATCTGTGATATTTGTCAGTCATATAAAAACATTCAGCTTCTTTATTGTTAATGAATGGATTCATGATTTATATAACATTGTCATAATTAGATAGGTGTTGATGCATTAATACTGCATGTATATTTGAGGAGTGATTTTTTTTTTAAGTGATGTTGATGTTTTCATATAGTTCTATCTCCATACCTATGTTATCTCCCTAGTGTTAAGTAAAACTATAAATTTATAAGATTAATGGAATAGTCTGTGGTGTAAAGCCTAACTTGTTTATATAGTGGATAATAATGAGTATACCTTGAATAATGTCATTTCATTATAATGTTGATGAGAAAATAAAAAATTGATTCCAGTTGGAGCCATTGTCTCTGGAGTTTGCATGTTCTCTTGTCTGTGTGGATTTTCTCTGAGTACTCAGATTTCCTCCCAGATTACAGAGGCACACATTAGGTTAACTGGCTTGTCAAAGTTGTCCCAGTCTGAGTGTGTTGCATGTGAGAACGTGTGGCTGTAGAGAGGTGACAGGGTTGGTCACCTTGCACCCTGAGCTGTTGGGTTAGGCTCATGCTACCGGTGATTCTGAATAGAATAATCAGGTTGGAAAATGAATGCATATAGATTTTTCAATATTAGAAGTATTATGAGTCTTTATATAGAAGTTTGGTAATGTTTTTGTGACTAGAAATAAGCTGTAGGAACTTAACTCTTGTTCATATCAATTAGCCTATAGTAAAATTGTTTTGTTTTGGTTTTTTAATTTGTATTGCTTGAAAGTTGCAGTTCCCAAGAACCTCGCCATAACGTCGAGGACTTAATTATATAATTATTATCAAACCACTGTGCTTGCTTATAGTGTGTCCTAGGTATGGTGATAAAGGAAAAAAAAAAACATAACAAGTTGAAGCAAAGTATTGGGGAAGACTTAGTGTACCTAGAAAATGGGCAGTGAATTCTAGGAAATAGAAGTAGTACAACCACAGAATGACCATGACTGACTTACAGGAGGCCCTCCTAATTGAGATATGGAACTGTTTATGAGAATGAATGCTGGCAAGTATCAATTTAGTTACTGAAAATTGTGAAGTTCAGTCTGAGGAGCAAAAGGTAACAGAGAATGGAATGGGGATTCTTGATGAAATGGGTGCTTGATAGCAGAGTGCAAACTAGGTTGAGTCCCAGAGAGAGTCCAGTAAGAGAAATGAAGACTAGTGTAGAGTAGTAACTCTGGGAATAGAAAGAGAGTTGAGGTTGGGTATGAAGAGGCAGAAATGACAAGATTTTGCTGACTCATTGGACATGGGGAGGTATAAGAAAGAAGATGATTGAAGTCTAACCACACTTTGAGGATGTGCTACTTTTTGTCATTGGTGTTGTCTGCTCTATGGTAGGGCCAAAGAGAAGGCCTTTATTTCCCCCAAAGATGGTCATCAAGCAAGCAGCTAGCATTTATTTAATTAGAGCAATGGTAATACGTACAGTGATGAAAATAACAAGATCATGATATGGTATGGTAGGGGGAGTGAATTTCCTTCTGAGGAAGTGACATTTGTTCTGATATCCAATGATAAGCCATTTCCAGGCCAAAGGAATAATTTGAGCTAAGACTGGAGTGTTTGTTCTCGGTGTATTTTAGAAATAGAAGCTCAGCATAGATACTGACTGCATAGAGAGGACAGGACAGGTAGGATACTGGAGAGATAGGCCTGAGATAGGTCAACAATTCTCAAGCTCTTTGGTTTCAGGAATTCTTTACACTTTAAAAAATTATTAAGGCCCTATCCCAGAGAACATTTTTTATAGGAGATACACACACACATAACACAATTTAAATAGATTTAAAAATATAATTCCTTTAAAATAATAAACACACATGTTAATATAAGCAACTTTTGTTTTTAAAGGAAAGGTGCAGGCAGGAACAAAGGTGAGTAGGTAGGCACTCAGGAAGAGAGAGGAAGAAGCATTTTTTTTTAGTTGTTCACACTGGTTGTTTTCCCCCAGAACTCAGAACTCTTAATCCAGGGGTACGTGACTTGTGCTCCTTTGGAGGTGATTGACTTAACCACTTCTCCACCAGGGCACAACATAAACAACGTGTTTATGGAAAATATTTTTCAAAGTAAACATCTAATAAGAGTGACTGTTTTACAGTTTTGCAAACCTCTTTAATGAACAGCTTTAATAGAAGGTAGATTATCTGCTTCTGCATTAAGTCTCTCATGATATCATTCATGTAGTCATTGGAAAAAGCTACTATCCACTCATGAGAGAGTAGAGAAGGCAAATAACTTGCAATGAAAATTGTTGTTACTGCACTCACACGTGCACACACGATCTCCAGAATCCCCAAGGGTCCCTAGACCACACTAAGAATTGCTGGGTCGATCATTGCATTTAACCCAAAGTAAAAAGTTTGTGTTTTATTGTAAGAACAATGGGAAACCATTAGACAAGTTTACATAGATATCTGTGATAAGATCTGTTTGAGGTTTTTAAGTTAGAACATTTGACTGCTGTATGGAGACTGAACTGCAAGAGGCAAAGGGAAAAGCAGAGGGAATAGTTAGGAAGCAGTAGCAGTAGTTAGTACCGGTGAGAGTCTGCAGTGGCTTGAGCTGAAGTGTAGGATAGTGGGAACGGGAAAAGTGATATATTGTAATATATTTTAGAGTTGACCAGTCAGGATTGACTGATGTATTATTCTAGAAGGTTCTCTGGCCTAGAGAAATTGTAGCACAGACACACCAGTAAATGGAACCAGAGAGACCTGGGTTTGAATCTTAGGAAAAGCCATTAACTAGCTGTACAAAAAGTTGATGATATTTCTGCCTATCTCCAGAAAAAAATCTTGAGGACTTTATTTAACAAAAAAAATTAGAGTTAATTTGTTCTCTGACAGTCTAAGTTCTCTGGGTTATCTGACTTTGGTTGCAGTGTTTGGCCAGAACCAGGAATACTGAACAATGTTAAGAAGTTGAGATTTAGTAGATTTAGACTGTGGGTAGGGTAACCTCCATGGGAAGGCAAGATGTTAATCAAATATAATTTTAAGTCATTTCTATTCATGTGAGAAATATTAACTTGGTGGAGACTTGAAACAGATGGTGTGCAGTTGGAGTAGATAACTATATTATTCCAAATAAACATTTCCTGGAGCTGGGAAGCCACAATCCATATTTCACTTTTCCCTATTTGCATTATCAAGTCAGCTGTGTTGCTGCTGCTTTTAATAACTTGCATTAAGATTATCAACAGGGTTCTGATGTTGGCAGGCAATTACAACAGATCTGGAGCATTAAAATAACTCATATTGGAAGAGACCCTCTAGTTACTTTCAACATGTAGTAACAATATAATGATTGTTAATATGTTTCTAATGAACAGTAATAATATTTTGTATTTGAATAGTGTAACAGCACTTTCTTAGTTGACCTTTCTTCAGTACCTACTTTCCTTCTATGAGGAAGGTCAGGGAAACCCGAGTTCTGGAGTGACTTGTCCAGGGTGCCACAGCAGATAAATTTACAGAATGTATAGTTCACGTCTTTCAGCCTCATGCCTAGTCTTATTTTTTCTGCAATAGCCTGCCTCCCTTTGACTATTTAAAGATAATAGTCTCCAACTGGTTGTTTGAAATTTGGTCCATTTGTTAAACTGCTCTTTTCATATTTTCTTTAGCTGTAAACAAGCTTTTTCATATTTACTATAAATCTGTTTCAGCTAAGAGATAGTCTTAATATTGGGAGAGGAAGGAAATTTTATATTAAGTTTTATCTAAGGTACTTATCTCAGTTTAGTTTGGAGTGAGATTTATGTAGTCTTAAATTCTTTGTAATTATAATCTTGCTTACTAATGCTTTGAAAAAAAGCAAAAATTTAAAAATAATTGATTTAAAAACTAATTTCTTAATCATTTGTCTAATCTCTGTAGTAATCTAAGCAGCTAGAATGTATAACTAGTTCTGTATGTTTAATCTTCAAATTCATTGGGCCAATAGCCCAGCAGATTATACTCTATGACTTCTGTTTTTTTTTCCCCATTTCCCTAGCTTCTCTCCCTTCCCCCTCCCCTCCCCCTCCCCCTCTCTCCCCTTCCCACCCTCTCCCCTTCCCACCCAAAAAAGAAAGGTATAAGCAGCAATGAATGTGAGTAGCAGACAGGAAGAAAGGAAGAAGCATTTATTTTCTGTTTAGTTGTTCTTCTTAGTTGTCCCCCCAGCCCCAGGTCTTGAACCCAGGTCCTTGGGAGGTACAGTATGTGGACTATGCCCAGGCTTTATCCACTAAACTGCCAGGCATGCCTCAATCTTTTTTTGAAGGCAGAGCCTACTGGACAGTGGTGAAAAACACTTGGTGACTTGGTGGAGGGCATGGTATGTTGACATATATCTGAAGAATAGGGAAACTGCATATATGGGAAACCTAAACATGAGAGTTTTTAATGTGTAAAATCAAAGTTACTGCAATAGAAAAAAGAAAAAATTTCAGCACCATTCCTCAAAGAAAAATGCTACTGTTAAGAGTTTCAAAAGTGCACCCTCTCCCATATCTCAGATAGCTAAGGCACAAACTGTGAAAGCTGTGGACCTGGATTTGAGACCTGGGGTTGCAGGCGCTGGGGGGAGTTTCTTAGGCACCCAGTTTTCTCTGTATATCTTTTTCTCTGTCCAGCTTTTTACAAAAATGTTATATATCTTCTTGTTTGTTTTTTTTTCAGCCTTTGACTAGCACTTATATAACCAGGAGCTTAGACTTTTCCGCTCCAAGCCTCAGTTCCAGACTTCTATACCCAGTTGCCTGTTGGACATTTGCATTTGAATATCTGCTAAGTATTTCAAATTTAGTCCTGGTCTTGAACTGCCCCTTGTCCATATTCCTTTCACATTATCAGTAATGACAGTTGTATACTTCTAGTTGCACAGGCTAAAAAAACCTCAGAATTGTTCCTTGGCCTCTTTTATTTACTCTTAATTTATTTACTGGCCTGTCTTTAGTGGTAGGATACCTTGTAGGTACTCAACTACTTTTAAATGAATGAATGAGAGAATACGGCAATTCAATTCAGGAAATGTTCAACCTCCTTAATCTAACTGCTTTTTTTCATCCTTTCCCACCCTCATTATTATAGACTCAATTTTGTCCCTTAAAAATCACTTCCTTCAGGTCTCAAACCCATGCTTTTATAACCTGTGTCTTAGCTTCTTGAGCTATATGGTGGGTGTGTGGGGAAGAGAGCAGCACTATTCCCTAATAATGTATATGTTGAAGTCCTAACTCCTAATACTGCAGAATGTGACTGAATTTGGAGATATCCAAAAAGATAACTCTGTTAAAATGAGGTCATTACTAGAAAAAAGAAGTGTTGGCGAGGATGCAGAGAAAAAGAAACTCTTGTACTCTGTTAGTGGGAATGGAAATTGGTATAGCTACTTGGAAAACAGTGTGGAGATTACTCAAAAATAGAACTGCCATATTATCCAGCAATTCCACTTGTAGGTATCTATTTGGAGAATATGAAAACAGTAATTCAAAAAGAACACCTCCTTTCATTGCACTGCTATTTATAATAGCCAAGAAATGGAATGGAAAAACCTAAGTGCCCAACTCTTATAAACTGGAATTTCCTCATTTTTATACTGGTAACCCCCCAATTCTAGACCAGACTGTTCTTTTCAAATACAAACTTCTGAATTTACTATCAACTAGAAATTTCTCTTTGACTGTCTTACAGGGATCATAAAAGCAGTAAGTCTAATACTGAACTTTCTCTTCCTTCTAATATACTCTCCCTCAGGTGACCTCTATTTTTGTCAATAATCTCAGGTACTACCCTGACTCATCCTTCACATCTAATCAGTCAACAAATCCTGTTTATTCTACCTCTAAATATCTTTGAAATACACCTCCTTTTTCCTATTCTTATTATTACTCTTACCTTAGTTCATAGTCTTTCACTGTAACAACTTCATAAGTAGACTCTTCCTGCATCATTATCTGACCATTTTCCGCAACGCAGCCGGTAATCTTTCTTTTCTTATGAAAAGCTTACAAAATAAGAGGAAGGCACAGTATAGCAAATACCCGTTGCCACATTTGAGCCTTGTTATAAATTTTAATATTTTGTTCCATTTTGCTCAGATCTTTTTAAGATGTGAAACTTTAGAACTATAATTTGTAACTGATTCCATTCTTTTTTTTGCATTAGTCATTATACTGAATTTGATGTTTACTATTGCCTTGCATGTTTTTATATTTTACTGCACATACATGTCTCATCATATGTGTTTGCTTATATACATATTTTCCCTGCAACCTGTTCCTTTACCTGATATTACTGTCTTTCTGATACCTGCAGTTCTAATTGACTGAATTTAACAATATTGATTGTTAAATGTTTCTGAATATGCCACAATTTAGTTATCTATAAAATACTAGTACTTGCTCAAGTTTAACCAAAAATCTTGCTGGCATGTAATAAGAATTACATTGAATTTGGACCTTAAAATGAAGGGAAATAAATTGTGATACTGAGACTTCCCATCCGTAAGCATGATTAATTCCAATTATTTGTGTCTCCTTTCATGTCTTTCTGTTTATAGTCTTTGTGAAAGTCTTATCTCTTTTATTTTTTGAGGAAAGGTATAGGCAGAAATGAAGGCTGGTAGGCCAGCAGGCAGGAAAAGAAAAGAGAAAGATTTTCTTATCTTTTATTTATTTGAAGGAAAGATGCAGTTAGTAATGAAGGAAAGTAGGCAGACAGGAAGAGAGCAGAGGAAAAAAACACTATTTTATTTAGTTGTTCATCTTAGTTGTTTCGCTGGCCCTGGGACTCAAATGTGGATCCCTGGGATGTATGTGGACTGCACCTACTCAAGGCAACTCCTAAAACCGTTCCTCCACTAGTACGCACCTGTTTGTTGTTGGTGTTTTGTGTATTATTGTTTGTTTGGGGGTTTGTTTTCTTTTAAAAAATTGTGCATGGATGAACATAGGGGAATTTAATGCTTAGTGAAATAAGTCAGGTGAGGAAAGACATACTATATGATTTCCCTTATATGGTATATAGAGAAACCAAACAAAAATAGACCTTCATTCCAGAAGACATAGCTAGTGGTTACTGCTGTGCCCTGATGGAGTACCACTTTGGGCTGCCACCTCTGTCTGAGCACAGTCGACATACATCCCAAAGACCCAGGTTCAGATCCCAGGTCCAGGGAGACAACTAAGATGAACAACTAAATAAATAGAAATGCTTCCTCCTATCTCTTCCTGCCTGCTCACCCTTCTTTCCTTCCTGCGCCTTGCCTTAAAAAGAAATAAAAGATAAAATTATTGGTTACTAGAAGGGAAGAGGGGCTGGGAGGTGGGGCAAATCAGGTAAAAGGGGTCAGTTATGTGGTGGAGGATAGAGTTGAACTGTTAGTGGTGAACTTAATATAATATATACAAATGTTGATTTACAGTGGTGCACACCTTAAGCCTATATGTTATAATGCAATGCTACTTCAATAAAATTTTTAAAAATTAAGATTGTGAAAGAAATACTCTGAAATTATGAAACAGCAGAAAAAAAAGAGCAGTACAGTTTGTGTATGATATGGATCCATTTTCTGTTAGGCCATTGCTGTTTAGCCAACTATGCTAAAACTTGGTAACCTAAAACATCCTAGCTTGCCCCTCTTCTCTTACTCTCTTACTCCCTCCCTCCCCTTCTCTCCTTCTTCCCTTCTTTCCTGAGTTAAGCAGTTCTGCTTTTGGTTATATTCACTCTCATGTCTGTACTTAGCTAGCTACAGATTAGAGTCATTAGGTTAGGTTCTCATATTTGAGGGAATTAGCTGACTTTAACTGGTACAACTCATCCCTGCTTCATGTGTCTCCTACTCCAGTCTACTAGACTGTATTTGCTTTCTTTGCAGGATTAGGGTTCTAAGAGAGACTCAAAATTAGCACTTTGTCACTCTTGTCATATTACCTTGGCCAAAGCAAGTGAGATGACCTGGCCAGGTTCAGGGTGTTGGTAAATAGACCCTACATCCTGATGCGTTAATTGTAGCTGCAGAGAGACCATTATGTGGAACACTTACTTTAATGTAATTATGCTGCCCTTGTAAAAGCAGAAGTGGGATAAATAATTTGCATTTGTGTTTTCTTGTTTGTACAGAGAAAGGAAGGATATACAGAGGGATGATTAAAATGGGATGAGCTGTGGAAGACCAGGAATAAGGACTAGAGTACAGCTTTGTACATCATGTTGATTTTTGAACTATATAAAAGTATACTTAAAAGAAAATCAACTACCTTTGCTTTTGCTCCCAAAGACAATTAGCTTTAAACCCTGTCAGTTGTTTCATTGCTAGGAATCTGATTTGGTCTAAAGAGAGAAGTTTAATGTCTTCCTTGGCCAGCCTGTTTGTAACAATCATATTCTTGAAAGATACATATTCAGCTCATTTTTCTCAGTGATGCTAATCAAGAACACTTGACTATATCTTTTTCTACCCAAAGCTCAGTATAAATATTCCAGTGGTAAATTAAAAGGATTCATTTTAATAGAATTGTAATCGGATTCAAGTAAACAGGTACTGGCCATTACTGTATGCTTTCACAATACCCTGTGTTGTATGTTATCCTTGGGGAGATGAGGAAGATTAATGCCCCACACCTAATTAGTGATAAAAAGCATCCTTCGTGTCTAGCTCACTTTCTTCACCTAAGCGTGCTTGCTCTTTGCAGTCTAGGGAGGTGCCCTTCCTTCTAGTTGTTTCTGTGTAGTCCTGCCCCTCACATAATTACATTTTAATCTCATATTTGTATCTATTTACTATTCCTTTGTCAGCCTCAAGGTAATGTTTTTAAAACTTCAAAGAAAAGTGGGTTATAATGCTTTGTAAATATCCTTGTTTCCAGGCAGTTTATCATACAGGATTCTTCTCAGATAGGACTTGTATGGGATGTTTATCAATAATATGCCTACTACTGTTTCATCTTGGAGCTACAGAATAATTCTACTCTGGTTTCTTGTTTGATTCTTTAAATTCCTACAGGGATTTAAAAAAAAAAAAAAGAGCTTGGACTTAGTCACATGGTTAGTTAAGTGGTAAACCCAGAGCTTTTGACACTAGGATTCCTGCTCCTTGATGATCATTACTGTGTGTTTGTTTTTAAGGAAAGGTGCAGGCAGAATTGAAGGTGAGTAGTGAGTAGGCAGGCAGGTGGAAAAGAGAGGAGGAGAAACATTTTTATTTAGTTGTTTGTGTTGGTTCTCCCTGGTCCCAGTATGCCAACTCAGGTCCTTGGAATGTTTGTGGACTGTGCTTAGCCAGAGGCAAGTGACCAAATGGCTACTTCATCATTATCTTCAACCCTATAACTTTCCTGCAAAGTAGGTCTTAATTATCTCTCATTTTACATAGTTTGAAAATGGGACCTAAAAGGGCAATGATTGATACATTTGATAAAAATGTATGTAGGATGTAGCAAAATGAAGATTAACAACCAATCTCTCAGTCTCTATAGCCATGCATTTTCTCTAGACAGTGTTATTACTTGAAGCATGAGGAGTAACACTTCTGTTGCAGGTTGGTAAATAATGAAGTGAACAAGAGTAGATTATATATGTAAACAAGACTGGTAGCTGGATTTACCCTGTATCTAAGTTTCAGTTGATATAGTTCAGTGTTCTGCTCTGCATATTTCTTTCTGCCAAATGCTGAATGTTAAAACACATCTCACTGCTCAGCTCTCCTCGGGCCTTTGGCGCCCTTGCTGTAAAGGCAGGTGGTCTGAAGAAAGGCTCCCTCTAGGTTATTGCACACTATACACAACACATAACAGTGCGAGACAACTGTCAGTTCCTTCCTTCCCTTCCCCTCCCCATCCTCCAGAAAGCTGGTCCCAGATGGGAAAACTGGAAACGTGTCAACTATCCACTGAAGGGCATTGAGAAAATACTGTTAGGAAGAAAAAAGGCAAGCGCAGCAGCTCATTAGTTCACTAATCAGACAGGACAATCATCCAGTTTCACAAAGAAAATGTCCTGAACAGAGAAATGGGAAGAACTGCAGTTTTGCCCGTATGATTCTTAGACTTCACATTATTGTCAGGGAGTTTGTAACTTAGGTACATTACTTCCTTCATTGTCTTTCTGTATTTATTATATCTCTTCCCAAAATGGTCACAGCAGGCTGAGTAATGTTGCGTTATTTTCCTCATTAAAATGTAGTCCATGATTGTACAAAATGTGCCCTTTTCCTGTGTGTGTGTGTGTGAAGGTTTGTTGTTGTTAGTGTTTATTTGTTTAAGGAAGGGTGCAGGAATAAACGAAAGCAAGCAGGCAGGCAGGAAGAGAGGAGGAAGAAGCGTTTATTTATTTTTATTTAATTGTTTATCTTGGTTGTTCCCTCAGGCTCTGAGTATTGAACCTGGGTCCTTGCAATGTGTGTGGACTACAACCAGTGGCCTTATCCACTAGGCCACCAGAGTGTACCTGTGTTTATAGCTATGATCTTACTGAAAGAAAACTTTGATTTAGCATTCTTAATTGGATGTTAGGTATCAATTTTTTGTACTTTAAATTTGCCTGTTATGGGAGAATAGGTACATGGCACTTATGTAAAGAAACTTGGTATCACTGAAACTTAGCTCAATTTAAAGGTGATTATAGTAACCCTGGCCCTCTTATTAACCAAATATGTAACAAATTCCCTTTAATGGGAAAAGATAACTTTTCAGGATATTAGAGTGCTACTCCTTAGTTTTAAGTTTTTGTCATATTGATTCAGACCTAATTCTAATGTCATTAAGGTTTTTGTTTTTTGTTTTGTTTTAATGTGCAAATAGGCTGGCAGGCAAGAAGAGAGAGGAAGAAGCATCTTATTTTTAGTTATTCACACTGGTGGTTTCCTGTGCGCGCATGTGCGACGCGCGCGCACACACACACACCACCCACTCCCCTCACCCCAACCCCACCTTGGGACTTGAACCCAGGGGTATGTGGTCTGTGCTCCTTCAGAGGCAATTGACCTTACCACTACTCCACCACTGTGTACTGTAAGTCATTAACTTAATACACCTAATTTCTCATTCTGGAATTCTTTGCTGTCTAGTGTTATCAAATGACTGCTTATTATGAATTGTCCCATGGGTGAAGTAGCCTGTGCTTATTTTTAGTTTCCTAGAATGGCTATGTAAAGTACCACAAACTGGATATCAGCAAAAATCAATCAAGCTATCAGCAAGATTGATTTGTTCTTGGAACCTCTGAGGACAAATCTATTCCATACCTTTCTCCTAGCTTCTGATGGTTGCCAATATTCAGTCCTTGGCATTCCTTAGCTTGTAAATGCACCACTCCAGTGCTGCCTCTGTTATTATGTGATGTTATCTCTGTCTAACTATGTCTTCACATAGTCTTCTTTGTATGTATCTCTTCTCATAAGGACATCATTCATATTGGATTTAGAGCCAGCCCACAAAATACAAGAAATCTTTTCCTTTCAAGATCCTTACTCAATTACATCTTCAAAGACCTTTTTTCCAAGTCAGGGATCACTCATAGTTGAAGAGATTAGACATAGACTTCTCTTTTGAGGGAGCACCATTTAGTCCACTATACTAAGCATCCTCTTCATTTTCTCAATCCTCTAAGAAAATACTAGTATTTCAAGTTATTGTCACCATTTTTACTATGTTACCAGAAACTCTAATCTCCATTCCTTTTATTCTCTACAGTTGGACCTGAGAAAAGGGTGCCAGCAATGCCTGGATCACCTGTGGAAGTAAAGATACAGTCAAGATCCTCACCTCCCACCATGCCGCCCCTTCCACCAATAAATCCTGGAGGACCGAGGCCAGTGTCATTTACTCCTACAGCATGTGAGATCACTTAGTTACTTGGGTTTGTGATTCAGAGTAACATTCGGATCTGAGTGCCTGCCTACCTGCTGTTAAACCTTCTGCATATACTGTTTAACATTTTCAAAATGACTAATACAAGATATCATATTATCTATATATCATTATTTCTTTTATAAATGTACTTTTCTCTGAATAGTTCTTAAGCTAATTTATTTTTCAAATTTAGTGGTTTAAATATTTTATTTTCATGCCATTTGATAAGTAGCCACTGTAATTAATTTAGCTCTAAATTTATGAATTTACAGTATATTAATTTATGGGATTCAAAGTTTTCTAATATTATCAAATTGCTTTTAATAGTGCTCTGGGGGGTGTGCCCTTGTGGTTTGGGTGGCTGAGACACTGGCATGTGGACTGTGTAAAGTCAAGGACCCAAATTTGCGACCTGGGGCTTGGTGATAAAATAAAAATAAACAACTAAATAAAGATGCTTCTTCCTCCTCTTCCTTTTATTCTCTCTTAAAAAAAAAAAAAAGTTGTTCCAGGACTGTAATAGTAAGACTTTACATAAAAAATGATTATTATGCTAGCTTACCAATACAGTAGCATAATAGGATACCACAGATTAAATCACTTAAACACCAGAAATTAATTTTTTCCCCAATCTGGAGGCTACATGTACAAGGGCTAGTTTCTTCTGAGGCTGTTTTCCTTGATTTGAAATTAGCCGTCATCTTGCTGTACTTTCCCATGACCTTTCTTCTGTGCATACACATCTTTGATGCCCCTTCCTCTTGTAAGAAAACCCCTTGCATTAGAGCCCACCTACACGATTTCATTTAACATTTAAGTGCCCTGTCTTCAACTACTGTCACATTCTGAGGTTGTAGGCATTAGAACTGCAGCTAGAATTCTGTTCATAACAATTATACTAGTCAATAAATATATAATGTATTCAATTCTATAAGTCATCAAGAAAGTTCAAATTGAAACCCAATGCAATAACCCAAGAATGTTCAAAATGAAGATGAACATCAAGTTCATCATATGAACCACTCGTATGTTGAGTATGACAAAATTATTTGGCACTATGTACTTAAAGTGAATTTCCACAAACGCTGTTTCTCAGTAATAACAATCTTTTCCAATCCTGTATTTACTTAAAAAAACAAACAAACAAACTCATTTTAGCATCTAGATGCACACCCGCGTGCACACGCACACTTTTTTTTTTTTTTTTTTAAAGAGAAGAAAGCAGGCAGGAATGAAGGCCAGTAGGGCAAGCAGTCAGGCAGAAAGAGAGAAGAAGAAACAAAACCTTCATTAATTTGTTCATTTATCTGTCTTGGTTTTTGCCCCACACCTCGGGTCTCAAACTTGGGTTGTTGAGCTTTACATGGATTATGGTGGAGCCACAGACTTAATGCCTGAGCCACGAGGGCACAGCCACACATTGTGGTGGTGGTGTGCTTTCCAGACCCATGCTACTCCCAGTTTATGGTGACTCTCTAGTAGGTATTTTCCCTCATAATGCAGAAAATCCCTGCTGTGTGGAATTGCCCACAAAGTGTCAGAGCTCTGTGCTGTGTGATACACATTTTCTTATTACACAAGCTTACATGCTATATTTGCTCAAAAAAGTTTTTTAAAGAAAGATGCAGGCAGGAATGAAGGCTAATAGGCAAGCAGGTAGCAAGAGAGAGGAGGAAGAATTACTTTATTTTATTTTATTTTATTTTATTTTAAATTTAGTTGTTTGTCTTGACTGCTCCTGTGGCCACAGGACCCAAACCCAGGTTCCTAGGATGCACAAGGGCCACAACAGCCGGAGGTGATAAACCCAGCCACTACTCCACCAGGGCGTGCCATGTGTTTACCATTTTAAAAGACCAGAGAATCTAAGAGGGACAACTCTAATAGAAGGTTTAATTATTATTATCCCCAAGCATTTAAAAATAACTAGTAACTGTAATGGTTTGAGCTAGAGTGAGTGAAATGAGATTTGATGCCCTTTTTTTCTTAAATTCTGTTTTCTCTCTCAAAGTTATATACCTTAGATATAGATACTATCTGAAATGAAGCAGATTTAAACCCAGCCTTTCCAAAGAGGGCAGCTCTCCAGTGGCAGTTGATAAAAAAGTGACACATCATTGCAACCAATCTGCATTGCTAAGGTTGAATGTTAAGCTTTCCTTTCCAGTAACTTAAGAATTCTGTTTTAATGAAAGACACAGAAGAAAATTCATCCTCAATGCTCTTTCTTAACCTTTTAGTCTTTTATGCAGTGTAACATTTGGCAGCATTTTCCTGAACATTTAATACTTTGCTAGCTAATAAATAATGCCAGCATATATATAGTATATAAGATTATAAAACTTAGCTAATTACAGTATACATAAATGTATGATATAAGGGTCAGTCAAGAAGAAATAGTAGGATGCACCCTGGCAGCAATGATTGGGCTCTTTAAATTTGACTTAAGCCTTGACTTAAATTGTCTATTATAGTTTTATCTTCTTAGAGTTTCAAGTCTAGGTATGATTAAGTGAAAATTTATTGATACTTAGGTACTAGATAATTTTCTTTTTCTTTATCTTTTTTTTTTTTTAAGGAAAGGTGAAGACAAGAATGAAGGTAAGCAGACAGGCAAACAGGAAGAGAGAGGATAAAAAACCATGTATTTATCTTATTGAAGTGTTCATCTTGTTTGTTCCTCCTGGACCTGGGTTGCAAACCCGGGTCGCTGTAATGTATGTGGACCATGCCATCCAGAAGCTGTGGCCTTAACCACTAAGCTACCAAGGCTTTACTTTTTCACTGTTTGGTGAAGGAGATTTTTACTTAATACCATCAAGAACTTAGCTCTAGGATTATGTTCCAAATTAAAGCTAGCAAGAATTGACTGTTAAAACAATGGAAAATAGGAAAACTATAATGAATCACATGTATATAATTTGAATAGAAATATAGAATGAAAGTGTCCCGTGTAGTATCTAGAAAACACTTTATTGAATGACCCAGCTTTAGCAGTATTAATCTAGCTCTGTCAAAGTAAAGAGAAATTGAATCTGATGAACATGAATATTTCTGGTCAGATGGATACCTCATTGCAGGAATAGGTTATTAAACCTATATCCTAGAAAAAATTCTTTCTCACATTAACATTAACTTGTTTCTAATTGTTTCTAATTGTTTTGTCCACATGCTGCATTCAAATTGCTTCTTTTGAGACCTCAAGATTATCAATCAGATATAACATAAAAGATGGACATGAGAGAAAATATGTATTCTCCCAGATTCACCCCATGCAGTACCTGGTACAGGAAGTCTTAAAACTACCCATCCCTGCCCAAAGAGTCAGATATACCTTCCCCGCACTCTTATGACATTCTCTTCTTCTGTGTATTTCTTTTCTTTTCTATTCTTGGTTTTAACACTTCTGTTATTTTGGTACCATTTTTACCTGATAGTCTCTCTCACTATATAACAATATCATTGAAGGCTGAAACAACTTCTTAAGTACTTTTTTAAAACCCATGGTTTATGAAATAAAAATGAGTAAAATGAAGATGAATGCAAACAAGAAGAAATTAATAAAGATCCTTGTATTTGCACTTAACTGAGTCTTTCATTTTGGCTTTCTTTTAGTAAGTAATGGCATCAACCATTCTCCTCCTACCCTGAATGGCGCCCCATCACCACCACAGAGATTCAGCAATGGTCCTGCGTCTTCCACATCGTCTGCACTAACAAATCAACAACTGCCAGCCACTTGTGGTGCTAGGCAGCTCAGCAAGTTAAAACGCTTCCTTACCACTCTACAACAGTTTGGCAATGACATCTCGCCTGAGATTGGGGAGAAGGTGCGAACTCTTGTTCTTGCATTGGTGGTAAGTACAGCATCAGTGTGGACAGCTGCTTGGTTACCTGGCTCAGAATTGAAGCCAGCAGAGAGATTGTGGCTATTTCTGCTCATACCCAAACCTTTACAATGTGCAAATTCTTCAGGCTATATTTGTTATTATATAACTTGTATAAAATTGTTTCATTGTGGTTGTCTGTAGTGGATAACAGTGTTTGATAGCAGTGTTTATCAAAGAATTAAAGAAACAAAAAAATCTGGGCAAACAAAATCAGTATTGTAAGTAGTGCTTGGGTCAATTGCCTCCAAAGTAGCATATGCCACATACTCCTGTGTTTGATGGATCTGGGAGGAACAACCAGTGGGAACAACTAAATAAATAGAAAATAAAAATGCTTCCTCCTCCTTTTTCTTCCTGCCTGCTTGCTTGCCTGCCTGCTCACCTTTATTCCTGCCAGCACATTTCCTTTAAAAAAAAGGAGATCAACTTCCGGATGGTGATTCGATAGGATGCACTTTCGGGTCACTCCCCAAAGACACTGGGGAAAAAAAAAAAAAAATCACCTGTTTTCCTGAGACAAACACCAAGAAAAAACTGGCACTTCAGCTGGAAGCAGATCAGCTGACAACTAACAGTGGGTGAGGGCACCCAGTGCAGTTCTCAGCTAAGCCACAGATTTGAATTTGGGACAGAGCTCAGGGGTTTCTGGACACGCAGTGGGTAGAGACTAGGGATTTCAGGACCAGATATAGAGGCAGCGAAAGGCGGGCCCAGTGTGGCTGAGACGTGGAACCACAGAGGGCCAACTTGGGAGGGGTGAAAGGAGAGCCAGCACACTGGTACCTGAACTGGAGCCTGCAAAGTGAAATTGCTCTGGATGCAGCCATAACCAGAAATCAAACCAAACTCCTCCCATAACCATTTCACACTAGAGCCTGGGGTCCACTGAGCAGAAATCCCACTCCCCCGCCCACCAGAAATTAAAATTGTCAGCGGACTTCTCAAATGAATCTCTACAGGCCAGAAGGGACTGGCATAATATATTCAAAGTGTTGAAAGAAAAGTAGTTTCAACCTAGAATACTATATCTGACAAGATTGTCATTCAGAGCTGAAGGAATGATAAAAAAAACCTTTTCTGACAAGCAAAAGTTAAAGGAGTGTATCGCCACAGAACCAGCTTTGCAAAAAATTTTAAAGGATGCTCTCTATAAAGCCTAAAGAAACCACACAGAAAAACATTAAGACAACAAATATACCACAGTGGGTGTCGTCTGCCAGCCTTGATCAAATGAATACCTCCAACATAGTTTCTTGCTTCCTGTCCTTGTTCACCAGTACAACTTATCAACAACCCAGTGGAAGTGTCCCTTTCTTGCCTACCATCTTCTGTGTACTTTCCATGAACTAGTCCTGACCCAGGACAACACAGTGACTTTCTTCACCATCAGTGGACAACAACTACACCTTCTCCAGATGACAAGAATCCCAACCTTAGGGAAAGGTTCCATGTTTTGAACATGTTCCTTCTTTCGATACTCAGCTCTCATTCCCAAGGTACATTTTAGAGTACTCAACCCCTTTATAGTTAGTGCCCCAATGTAATTCACGATTATATGTAAACTTTCCATGTTTTCATTTAAAAAATAAATAAAATTAGAAAAGAAACAGTATCTGCCCAATTCTAGTGACTCAGGCACTAAGCTAGTAGCTAGGGCATGGACCATATAAAGCCCAAGGAACTAGGTTCATGACCAGGGCCAGTGGAGTCCTCCTGCATTTTCCTTCCTTTAAAAAAAAAGAGATACACCCACCCAATCTCTGTTTATCTTATTATCGTATTGATTTTATTTTAATAATTAATTGAATTTGTCTTAAAAATGGGTTTCAGTAGGCCTACTGAAAGTCAACTAAGTTAATGCACATTTTATTATTTAATATATTCAGTGCCTGATGCATTAATTCTTAACCAGAGAGAAAAGAGGTCAGTTTTCAAAATAATAATTTGTAATATTATTAGTTTCTTGGTCTTAATAGTGTCAAAGGGGTTACATTCTTCAGCTCCTTATGTAAGTACAGTTTAAAATTTTCCAAGTACACATAATTTTTCTCTCTGCTGAGTATGGGAACCCTATGTATAAGGGAGCCATTTTCTGACATTAATAACTGTTGGAGTTTGACTTTTAGTGTTTTAAGCCAAGTACTACAAATCCCAATTTTGTATATCAAATTCTTTAGGACTTACCTCCAGGTCAACAAAATTCACAGAACAAAAACTGTCTAAGTAGGTTAAGAGGGGAAGGTGGAAGAAGGTAATAGTAAAGAGCACTAGAACCCTGGTGGTGAATGTGGTGTGAAAAACAGAAGTATGAGTTCAGTTTCCTAAAATGAATATAGGAATATAAACAAAAGAAATAATAAAACAATTTTAAACATATACACATATATACATACACACACACATATATATACACACAGATATAGTCCACCAATAAAAGCATGCTCCTGCATGTTAGCCTCTATAAGTAATTAAAAGCAGAAAAAATCAGAGTACCAACTCTTAGTGTTAACAATTCTCAAAGTATAATCAGGGACCTCTGGGGTTCCCTAAGAGCCAGATCCAAAAGTTTAAAACTCTTTCCTTCCTTTCTTTTTTTTAGGGGAAGGAAGGGAGAGGAGGAAGAAGTAGTTAAGTAAGGAAAGCAGAAAGAGGAATAAGAAACATCTTTATATTTATTTTGTTTTTTTCGTCACTCAGCCTCTGTAATTGAGGTCCTTGGGCATTACATGGTCCGCAAGCGTCTTAGTCTCCTGAGCCACAGATCATGCCCCTCAAAACAATTTTCGTAATAATACTACAAATACTATTTGCTTTTTCACTGTTAACGTCTCATAAGTATACAGCAGAATTTTCTAGAGACTGCCTGACATAGGATATAGCAATAGTAAATGTAAAAGTAGATAAAGGAGTCAACCTTTTGTTAAGGTAGATAGTAAGGAACTTTGCAAAACTATCATGTAGTACCATTCTTCTTACTACATTTTTTAAAAATAGTTATTTTTCATTATAAATGTTATGTTAACGTAATGGGTTATTTTGAAATGGATTAATAAAAGATTTTTTAAATTCTGTTTTAATTTGATCTAGTGAATATCAACAGATGTAACTGACATAAATTATAGGAATTCTGACAAAAAAATTTTAAGAACTGCCTTTTTAAAGGAATTATTAGTCTGATATAGAAGAAATAACTTTCATACAAGACAATGCAAAAAGTTGATTTTTCATTATTTCAGAGTTAACCCGTTTTATATAACTGCAGGTTGCTCATTTTCATTGTTGTATAGTGTTTTATTGTAGGATATATAACAATTTATACTTTCTGATCTTGATGGATACTTGAGTTGTTTGCATTTTGAGGTAGTGCTATGGGTCCCCAAACCACCCCCATGTTCTGAAATTTTCTAGAATTCACAGGGCTTGGCATATAGTGTTCTCACAACTAAGATTCATTAAAGAGGCATAATAAAGATACATAGCTAGATTATAAAGGAGAAAGCCTCACAGTGGAATCTGGAGGAAATCCATGTGCAGACTTCTTTATACTCTTTTCCTCCTATGAATGATCACACAGAATGCACTCTTCCCCAGCAATATATGTGCATTATTTCTGCTTAGCTATATCTACTAGGCAATCAAAGGCCAAGATTTTTACTAGGATCAGAACTCATAGGCACTCTATGCCTAGCATCTATCAAGATTCCAGACTCCCAGAATGAAAATCAGTGTTCAGCATAAGATATAATATTTGCAGAAGCAGCCTAGGCACAGTAAGTTAATTGTCTTAGATAAGGTTTTGATTTGGGGGAAAAACTTTATTGGGGGAAAAACTTTATTGGTCACTGACTACTATGGAAAAGTCTTATTTGATCCAGACTATTAAAATTGACCTTTAATGTCAAAATGACTTTAGAAGCAAAACAGACATTAGTTTTAGTAGCAAGTTACTTTAGAGTTTATGCTTATAGATAATTTAAAGAGCATGCACCCTTGTGGCCGAGTCCAAGGACCTGAATTTAGGACTCTAGGCCAGGGGTGGTGGGCGTGTGTGTGTATGTAATTTCAACAGTAAGAGCAAAAACTGACAGGAGCTGAGTCAAGACGGCAACCTGGCAGGAGCAAATTTCTCCTTCCCATAGAGCAACTAGGAATTTACCTATTTTCCAGACACGACACTGAGGAAACGTAAGCCCAAAGGCTGCAGAGACTGCAGTAGCCATCACCACCACCACAAAGGGTAGGCAAAAACATCAGGGTTCAGAGCTACACTGCAGATTTGGGAACCAGGCTATGGAGGAGCTGGGTGGAGCCTCAGGAAGAACCAGTCCTCCAAGACAGTCACTCCAGTAGCAGAGCCCACCCAGCCAGACCTGGACACAGAGCCAGGGGAGAGGATCTTGGCATAAGGCTGAAGAAGGACCAGCACCTTGATGGAAATGAGTGGGGGGTCCCTTAGTGGGAGTTACCATAACCAGAAAGCAGCTTAGGAGAATCCTCTATCCCTACTCCCTCCACTGTTTTGCGCTGGAACCACAGGACCACCCACTGGAAATCCCACCCCCTGGAAATCCCACCCCACAGGCTTGAACAAGGAGGGAGTTCCACAAGGGAGAAGCCTTCGTTGATAACCACTAGCACCACCTTGTGGTTGGAATCAGAACTGCGGCCTGGTTGCTGATTGTGGGCCAGTGACAAGGTGGTCATCACCATTCAGACCTGGAATCCTGTGGGAAACCTACAACCTCCACACAAACTCCAATCCCATAAACTGAACTCTTAGGCCTCAAAGCAGGATACACCTAAGTCAATAAATTCACCTAGTGACACCACAAAACACAAGAACTCCCAGGGTTCAAACCAAGATCAGGCTTACTCAGTGCAAGTCCATACCCTACACAAGGCTGTCACTGCAGGGAAACCTACCCCACAGAAACATAAACAATGCCAAACAGCAAAGACATGGAGAAATATACATGAAATAATGGATCCAATTAAAGCTCCAGGGGAAAATCTGAGTGCAACAAACATGCAAACTACCTTAGGATGATAATTTAGGACAACGGAAGAAAAAGCTGACAGAAGCTCATTTGCAAAGAATATAAAGGTGGCTCCTTTTCAAGTTATGAAAGTACATGTAAATATATTCAATCATTTTTTAAATAGCTATTCTAAGAAGCAAATGGTGGAACCCACTGGACATGGTGAAGAACACTTGGTGATTTGGTGGAGGGTAGAGTGTGTTTAGATATATATTTCTATGGAATGGGGAAACCACATGGGGAGCCTACCCATATGAGTTTATTTTAATTTGTAAAACAAAGTTAGTACAAAAAGCACTTTAAAAAATCATTCCCCAAAAAAACAAAACAAACTTAAGGATCTTGCTTTGTCCTTCCTGCCTACAAAGCCAAAAGAAACACATTGGGTACTTTGACAACTTTAAATGGGACTCCAGGAATGTCATCAATAGCATGACCTTTTTGGCCTAATCCAGCAACCAGAACTGTATCATTTTCCTCGGTAGAATACAAGCAGCCATCTTTCCGTACAAAGGCTATTCGTGATCAGCTGGACTTTCACACACTTCCTGATGACAATTTGACCTTTTGGTTTTGATGTCCTGTTTATGGCAGCACAATTTTCTTTGCATGGAAAGGATCTCCAGTAGTGTTGACCTCGAAGGCTTTACCCAAATAAGCTTTCTTCTACTGTTATTATTCAACTTCTGGTCTCAGCAGTGCCTATGGAGCTTCCGCTACTGAAGAGCTGCAACTTGATCGTTCTGCCAGAACAGAAAAACAAAATGTATCATCTTAACCATTTTTAAGTATACAATTCAGTGATACTAAGTACCTTCATTGTTGTAAACTTCACCACCAGTCTATCCATCTGAAATGAGAAAAGATTGCCTTCAGACACTAAACTGACACAGATATTAGAATTATCTGACAGGGATTTTAAAGCAGACATCATAAAAATGCTCTGTGAGTATCTCCAGAACTCTTGTCATCTTGCAAAATTGAAACTCTGTGCCATAAACACTTAACTCCTCTTTCTTTCCTTTTCCCAGGTCCTATTACCACTATTCTATTTGATTACCATAGGTATCTCATATAAGTGGAAACCAGTATTTGTCTTTTTTGCGGTTCACTTATTTCACTTAGCATAATATCCTCATTGTTAATGCATGTCCGAATGTTCTGCTTTTTAAAGGTGGAGTAATATCCTGTTACATTTATATACCATATTTTGCTTATTCATCTGTTGATGGACACTTGAGTTGCTCCCACTTTTTCAGTTCCGGGAAAATGTTAATATCATTGTGGGAAGTTATTTATCAACCAAGTTCCTAGGTGACAACCAATAGCTCAACCTTGCTAACAAGGTTTTATAAGGATAGCAGTTTTAGACCTGCTATATTCACTCTTTTCTACATACGGGCCAGTACAGATAATGTTGCTGTGAGCATTCTTTTACATGTTACATGTGTTTAAGGATTGTACCAAACAATAGAATTATGGTTTCATAGAGTACACATATCTTCAAATTTAGTATATAAAGCCCAATAGTTTCCCCAAGTGTTGTAACAGTGTATACTCCCATATAGTCTGATTTTCATTAAGATCAGTATCTTAATTCATTTGAATTATTATAATAGCATACCTTAACTGAGTATCTTATAAATATTTTGAATCCATGATCAAGGCAATGACAAGATAAATTTGTGTCTTGTAAGGACCCACTCATTGGGGCTATGTTGTCTTTGTCCTTATATAACAATAGAAAAAGGGAGCTACTAGCATCTGTTTTAGAAATGCAGTGATAGTACTCATGAGGGCTCCTCTCCCATGAACTAATCATTTCCCTAAGGCCCCATCTCCAATTACCATCATGTGGGGATTATTCATTCAACCAATTAATCTTGGGGAGGACTTAAACATTCAGTTTATATCAATTGGTATTGAAACTATAAATATATTTGAGAAGATATGGAAAAAAAAAAACCCACAAATTTAAACCCAAGGTACACCCTAGTGGAGTAGTGGTTAGGCCAGTCTCCTCCAAAGGCACGCAGGCCACATATCCCTGGGTTCAAGTCCCAAATCTGGGCTGGAACAGTCAGTGTGAACAATGAAATAAAAATAAAATTTAAATGCTTCTTCCTCCTGTCTCCCTGCCTGTACCTTTTCCTTAGAGAAAAAAAAAGAAAAAGAAAAAAAAAAGCCTATAGAGGAAACTAAAGATCTTCCCCTGCCCAGCAATAATGAGCCCCTCTTCTCTTTTTCTTCCTCTAAATCAACAGAAGTTGATGAGGTACTTCAGTTATACTCCTCCTGATACCATTTAAGGTTCTTTTTCCAGTGACACAGTGTTAGAGGAGACCTCCTAAAACAAGATTGAATCTGAAGTCTTAACATTGAACCTCAACTGTCCAGAATGCAATTTTAAAAATAACTTATCATACAAAGAATCAGAACCATATCAATGGAAATTAAAAAAGAACAGCTTCAGACACTAACAGCTGACACAGATGTTGAAATTACATCTGATAAGGATTTTAAAACTTCACTGAGCAATTATAAATACAAATGAAGAAATACAAAGGCAAACAAATAAATTGGAGATATGAAGAACTAAATGGGAATTTTTGAACTGAAAAATAATATTAAAAATAATAATGAAATTTAAAACTTGTGCCCTGGTGGAGTAGTGGTTTGATCAACAGCCTCTGGCTGAAGCGCAGGCCATATATATCTGAAGGATCCAGATTTGGGAGAACAACCAAGATGCACAACTAAATAAAAATAAAGTGCTGCTTCTTCACTCCTGCCTACTTGCCTTCATTCCTACCTGCACTTTTCCTTTAAAACAAAAATTTTTAAACCCACTGATGGACTCAACAGTAGAGTGGAGAGGACAGATGTTAACTTGAAGTCAAAACAATAGAAAAAGCTACCCAATATGAACAACAGAGAAAATTACTGGAAAAAAATGAATAAATTCTCAAGAACTTAAAGGAGTACAGTAAAAAATCTGAGTCACAGTAGGAAAGATGGAATACTGTAAGGGCTGAAATCATGACTAAATTTTTCCCAAATTGGATTTAAAAAATCTTAAGCCTTCAGATTTAATAAAAGCTGAGCAGTCAGTCCTCAAACAATATAACAACTTCCCATCCCCAATAAAGAAAAATCTTAAAAATAGAAAAAACAGAAACATTTTACTTATAAAAGGAGAAATTCCAGTGACAGTGAATTACTCCCCAGTAACTAGAAAGTCCAGAAGGGATTGGTTGAACTGTCATGTCAACTCAGAACCTTGTATCTATAGAAAATATCCTTCTGGAATGAAGGGTAGAGGACTCAAGTTATTCTCAGATGAAGTAGAACTAATATTCTGTCTTTAACAGACCAATTCCACAAGAATAAGAAAAGGAAATTCTTGAAACCAACGAATGATAAAAGACAGTATCTTGAAATATTAGAATAAATAAAAGAAAAATGCAAAACATAAAACTATACCAACATCAAGGTGCACAGCAAGGTGGCAATCTGGTAGGACATGTCTGATCCCCTCTCCACAGAACAACTGGAAAATACCTATTCTTCAGACACACACAGTGTGGAAGGACTGGTGTGGGAGCTGCGAACAGTGGCAGCAATTACCACCATAGGAGTAGGCAAAAGCCACTTGGTTCAGAGCTAGCTGCATAGTGGATTCAGGGCTTCCTAGTGGGGAGGGAACCTCTAGAATTGCCAAGCCTCTAGGAGTTTCTCTGAAGAAAGTATGTAGCCCACCCAGCAGGAGTAGGAGAGGGTTGTGGTGCGAAGAAGTAGGAGGACCAATTCCTGGTGGTTTGAGCAGGAGTTCTTCTCACCCCAAGGAAAATTACACAGGGTGCCACTATAACCAGAAGGCAGCTAGAGGAATTCCCACACCCCCAATCCCTCCCACCATATTGCTCCAGAGCCTCAGGACCAGAGCGATGGAAATCCTACCCACAGGCTTGAAGGAAGAAGAGTGTCCCAGGAGGAAAGGAACCTTCAGGACTACCCATAGTGCCAACACGTAGATGGAGGCAGAACTGCAGCTCAATTGCTGATTGTGGTTCAGCGAAAAGGTAGTTGTTACTATTCAGAGCTGGAATACTGGGGGAAGGCTCTCCAGCCTCCACACAAGCTCCAGCCCCTAGAATGAACTCTTGGGCCCCAATGGAGGATCCACCTAAGAATGTCAAAAAATCCAAGTGCTGATAATCCCACCAACTCAAGAATACCCAGTGTTCAAACCAATATCCAGGCTTCTTTGGTGCAAGTGGATACCCTATACAGTGCCATCACTGCAGGGAAATAAAACCTACAAATACATAAACAAAATGACAAGCAGAACGAAGACAGAGAAATATACGTGAAATGATGGGTCCAATTAAAACTCCAGGGAAAAATCTGCATATGACAGACATGTGCAAACTACCTGAGTATGAATTTAGAGCAGCAATGGTAAATAACTTACGGAACTCAAGAAAACAGTAAGAGGAAGAGAAAGAATAACAACAGAGAAGAAATGATGCGAGGTATCAAAGAAATGCAGAACGTGAAAACAATTGAAGAACTCAACAGAGGGACTCAAGCGTAGGGTAGATGAAGCCTCCAATGGAATGATTGAGCCAGAGGATAGGGCAGGGAAATGGCATGATATATTCAAAATGCTGAAAGAAAAGTATTTTCAACCTAGGTTACTGTACCCTGAGAGAGTATCAGTCAGAACTTTAGGAATTATAGAAAGCTTTTCAAATAAGCAAAAGTTAAAGGAATTCATCAACGCACAATCAGTTCTACAAAAAATACTAAAGGAGATTCTGTGAAAGTAAAGAAATTCAGTAAGATAGCATTTGTAAACCTGAGTTGGGGAAAAGGTAGATGAGGTTTCTTCACTTGTATCTTGATTTCAGTGGTGGTTATATGAATATACATTTGTAATAAAATGTCATAGACCTGTATACTCATTGTTTCCCAGTTTTGATATTAAAACTCTTGTTATATAATTTATAATCATTGAGATAACCTGGTGCAGGACATATGATTACCTATCAACTATTTTTGCAGATTCCCATAGCTGTACTTATCTCCAAATTTAAGAAATTTTTAGTCTAGTGACATATATATATATATGTGTGTATGTGTGTGTATACACACACACATATATATATACACCCTTTGTCTTCTAGGTGCTGCTCTGGGGATCTGGACACTAGATCCCCATTTTGCCTTTTCACAGTCCTGACTTTGTCAGAAGCATATTTCCTGTGGCTGCACTTTAATTTCTTCAAATGCCACTTTGTACCTCATTTTGATTCAAACATATCTTCACTATATGCCAGTTATACTGTAATTAATAGCTTACTGTATATTCCCACTAGAATATGAATTCTTAGAGAAACAAACCCAACTATGCCCTAAATTTATTAAGCAGTTCATGAGGAAGGAGGATAACAGAACTCCAGTGACATCACTTTGAATAAAGGATTACTCAGTATTACAGTATATGTAACCTTGAGTCAGTTTTTAAGTTTGCAACAACTTGAAGTATTCAGACATTTTAATTTAATGTGGTTAAATTAAGTATGCCCTTTTTCCCTAAAGGGAAATATTTTTATGATATGATATTTTTGGAAAATTCAACATGCTTTCACATCCAGAAATAATGACTGTTGTAATATACTATATAAATGTGTGGGTTATTTTCATAAATGAATTTCATACAGTTCTGTTTCTGGTTAGTCACTTAATATATAGACACCTTTCCTCATTAATGCATAATTCTGCCCTGCCCCCTCCTTTAGGTGTTCTAATGTTTAACTATATTGTAATTTCTCCCAGCCCTGGGTCTTAAATCTCAGTCCATCGGCTACCATGTTCTGCCCCTTAGCCACCTGAACTGCAAGGGTGTGCCATTTACTGTGATGTTTTGGGTTTTTTTTTGGAAGAAAAACAGGCAGTAATAATGATACATAGGCAGGAAGGAAGGAAGGGAGAGGATGAAGAAGCATATTACTTATTTAGTTGTTCATCTTTGTTGTTCCCTCAAGTCCTGATCCTTAAACACGGGTCTTTGGACTATGTGTGAACTGTACCCTAGGTACAGTCTTAACACCTGAACCACCAGGGTGTGCCATTACTGTGGTATTTTTTTTCAACTTTTAAAATTAACGCTTTTTAAAGATAACCTATATACTTTACTTTTAATGTATAGTTTCCTTTTTTTTGTTAAGTAATATTGTATAGATGAATAACTATACAAATCGCCATATAGTACATGTTAACAATTTAGAAAAGTTGATGGTTTTGTGAAAAGAAATTTTTAGACGTGGTCATTGTTCTTGTAGTGGAGCAAGAATTCAGGTTAATATCCAGTTTTGTTTTTTGTTTCTTGTTAAACTGTGGCTTAGGAATTGAAATAGAACTGTTTTGTCACCTTTGAGGAAATTAATTTATACATTCCCATAGAAAGGAGAGTTACACTGGGAATGCTACTCTGATATGCACACAGACCAAGTGAAGGTAGAAGACACCTAACATTGTTTTTATTTTTCTTAACTTCCAATTTAGAAGATTTGGGAGAACTAAGAGGTAGCTGGAAGCTACGAAGAGATGAATTTCTGAGTAATAAAGCATTTGGTTGTTGAATTTGATATTCTGAATTTATTTGGGATCTATTCAGTTTGAAACATTGCAGCTTGGTTTCCTGTATCAGAGTAGACTTGCAATGAACCCCTCAATGTAAGGGACCTGGAAGCCTCTCTTTGTGGGTAGTAAGGATGGTAATGCTCTATTCTATCCAGGCTTCTCTTCTGATAGAAGATAATTTAGATTTGCAATAGTATAGAAGAAATCCAAGGAGGCTGAATTTCTTTAATAAAGGAAATAGAATTTGGTTCATCTTTAGGAGGAATCTGAGTTTACAGGAGTTCCCTTGGAGTTGTCCTTTTCCTTATGATGTAAATAGAGTTCAGTACTTCAGATTTATATTAGGAGAACTATCAAGTTTTAGAAATTGAACAATGCTATTTATCTTTATAGAATTCAACAGTGACAATTGAAGAATTCCATTGCAAGCTCCAGGAAGCTACAAACTTTCCTCTTCGTCCTTTTGTGATTCCATTCCTCAAGGTAATTCCCACCATACCCCCAGCCCTGGTCCACAGCTTTTTCATAACTTGACCCTGGTTAGGATGGCTGGTGAGAGGGGGCATTCAGAATAGTTTTTATGAGTAACTACGGAGTGTATTTTATGTTCAACTTTTCCTCAAGATCTGCTACTAATCCCCGTTCTATAATCTATATCAAGGCAGTTTGTCATATTTTCATCTTTATATTATTTTGGGCAAAGAGAGATTTGTGTAGTCTACAGATGAATGATGAGATGGGAATTGCAAAAGCCTTGAGTTGTTCATATGTGTTGCAGACATTGCTAGTAATAAATTTTGAAGCAGGTAGAAAGGGGCAGCAGAAGGTGAGTGAATCAGAGGTGTGGGGGTGACATGGAGGCTGCGTTCTTATCAGAAGCATTCACTGGACACTAAATCTTTTGGGTATAACCAGAGGGTGAAAAGTGAGTTTTATCTGAAAAGAATTTGTGGAATGAAGTAGAGACCTTTGCAGTTTAGAAATACACTAAGGACTGGAGAATCTGTAGAAAGACAATGTTTGTGTCTCCTAAACCCCAGATAATCTATCTCCTAATTATGTCCTATAGAAATAATGTTCCCTAGAACATAGCATTTAGGGATACTGTTGAAAATATTCATGCTTACCTGACAAGTGAGGCAGTGTTAAATTTATATAGAGTACAGCCTTCGAAAATAAAACAACAGCAACTTTATTTTGAAATAATTTTTACAGAAAAGTTGCAAAGTGGTATAATAAAATTACTGTAAACCCTTCCCTTGGATTCTCTAAATGTTAGTATTTTTCCATTAATTGTTACTGTTTTCTGCAATATCTATCTCTCCTTGTCTTTCTATTTATTTTTTCCTCAGAAATATTTAAGAATCAGCTATAGATATGATAAATCTAAATGTATTAGTGCAAGTCAAGAAATTAACATTCTTATAACACCATTATCTGTAGACCTTATTCATGTTTAATAAATTATCCCATTAATATCCTTTATAGCAGAAGAAAGACATTTTGTCCTATATCTGATTTAGAATCACATTTTGCATTTCATTGTCATGTCCTTTTTAGTCCACTTAATCTGTTACAGCTTCTCAGCCTTTTTATGACTGTGACATTTTTGAGGAGTATAGGAAATTTATAGCCTCCATGTTGGTTTTTCTGTTATTTTCTTATGATTGGAGTTAGATTGCTCATTTTAGTCAGGAATAGCAGGTAAGTGGTATCACTGCATGCTGTCAAGAGATGTAGATGTTAATATGTCTCATTATTGGCAATATTTACTCTGATCACTTGTTAAAGATAAATACCATGCTTTCACTCTAAAGAATTTTTCCAATTTAGCAGTAATTTTGAAAAACAAGTAACATTGTGACTCCTACAGATAAAATATGAATCCATGTTTAAAATTTTATTTAACTCCTTTTAGAAAAAAAAAAGCAAGAAGAGATCATTTTTATCATTTTGTGGGGGTGAGATTTATTTTTATTTATTTTTAATGTATGATTTCTTTTGTCTACAATGCTGTATTCATTTTAGGATATTGACAGCATCTCATTCTGTGAGTATTTCACATCTCACAAAGAGTTCTAATGTCCATTATTCTTTTTCTCTTCTTAGGTGGGTTGGATATAGTTATGTTTTGACTGGTTTCCCTTTTTGTTTTCTTCTTTGCTTTTTCCCTGGAGATGTGTTTTGAGGTTAGCATTAAGAATTTTATGTTTACTTCCTATTTTTATTTGAAAGCAGATTAGTCTTATACTCATTCTAACCATCCACATTTTTATTCTCCTCCCCACTTTTTATATTTGCTGTCTTACTGTTTTTAAATGGGATTTCTTTATTTTCATGAGAGTATCCTTTATTATTTTTTGTAGAGCTGGTTTTGCAGTGATGAATTCCTTTAACTTTTGCTTATCAGAAAAGCTTTCTATCATTCCTAAAGTTCTGACTGATAATCTCTCAGGGTATAGTATCCTAATTTGAAAATGCTTTTCTTTCAGCGTTTTGAGTATATCATGCCATTTCCCTGCCCTGTCCTCTGGCTTACTCTTTCCATTGGAGGCTTTCCATCCTACACTTGAGTCCCTCTGTCGAATTCTTTAATGTTCCACATTTTTTTGATACCTTGCATCATTTCTTCTCTCTGTTGTTCTTTCTCTTCCTCTTATTGTTTTCTTGAGTTCCCTAAGTTATTTATCACTGTTGCTCTAAATTCATACTCAGGTAGTTTGCACATGTCTGTCGTATTCAGATTTTCCCCTGGAGTTTTCATTGAACCCGTCATTTCGCATGTATTTCTGTGTGTCTTCGTTCTGCTTGTTCTGTTTATTTTTGTAGGTTTGATGTCCCTGCAGTGATGGCGTTGTATAGGGTAGGGTATCACTTGCACCAGAGAAGCCTGGATATTAGTTTGAACACTGGATATTCTTGAGTTGGTGGGATCACAGGTGCTTGGATTTTTTGTCGTTCTTAGATGGATCCCGCGTTGGTACCCTAGAGTTCAGTCTTCGGGGTTCGAGTTTGTGTGGGGTCTGGGGAGCCTTCCCTCAGTTTCCCAGCTCTGAACTGTAACAACCACTTTCTTGCTGACTCAGTCAGCAGTTGAGCTGCAGTTCTGTCTCCATCCACTTGTTGGCACTGTGTGGCCTTGAAGTTTGCTTTCTTCTGGATTCTTCCTTTAAGCTTGGGGGTGGGATTTCTGGTGAATGGGTCTGCAACTGCTTGTCATGGTGATTGCTTCTGCTGTGTCTACAGCCTATGGGCCAGCCCCCTTCCATGAATAACTGAAGAATAGGTGATTTCTAGTTGTTCTGTGGAGAGGGGATCTGGTCTGTGATAGCAGGTTGCTATCCTGACTTCCTTTCCCTATTTAACTCCTTTTTGATGAGGGTATCTCTAAGGTGTTCAGAACTGATTTTCAACCAGTTCAGAATCTAAAGAATAGGTGCATTTATATAGACCATTCACTGAATGTAAAAAATAAAATAAAATTGAATTCTACAACAGTGGGCAAGGGAAGGCAGTTGAACCTCTACTGGACATCATTTTATGTGTCCATAGATAATTTTTTGCATTGCTATCAGTTGCCTATAATTTGCAGTAAGTCAGTATAGGAAAGTGCTTAGGGCTCAGTTGTGCACCACCTGTATTGTGGCTCTGTTCTCAGCATTGAAACCTCAGCCTCTTTTGATGTGCTTTTTTTAGCTCTGAAAATAGTTGTACTCATTCTTCTTTGGTCTGATTTCTGTATGTCAAATCCAGTAGACATTTATTTCCCTGAAGTCTCCAGAATAAAGAAATATTTGTGGAATTTGTGTTAATGGGAAATAATTAACTGATATTTTAAAAATTACTCGTCAAAGGTGCGTGTTACAAATGTAGCAATCTGACATGTTTGGTTTTATTTTTTTAAGGGAAGTGGCAGGCAGGTAGGAAGAAGGGCATGAGCATTTTTATTATTTTATTTTAGCTCATCTTGGTTGTTTTCTGTCACCCTGGGATATGTACTCAGGCCCTTGCATATATGTGGAATGCACTAGTCAGAGGCGGTGGGCCAAACCACTACTGCACCAGGGCACATCTCAGTTAAGTTTTAGGTTGGGTTTTATTTTTTTGGGATTTTTTGTTTTTTGTTTTTTACAGGAAAGGCACAGACAGGCAGGCAGGAAGGAAAAGAGAGAAGGAAGAAATACTTTATTTTATTTAGTTGTTCATTTCAGTTGTTTGCCCCGACTCCAGGTCTTGAACCAGGGACCTTAGGATGTGGTAAACTACGCCTCTGGTGAACTAACTTGCTAGGTATGCCACCAGGGTGTATCCAGTTAAGTTTTTTATAGTTACAACAATATCGGAGTTATGGAATGACTTGAAAAGTTTCATATACCATCAGATTTTCTACTCTTAACTTATTTTGGAAAACAGCATCAGGTAGGTTCTTAACGGCAGTTTTTTGGCTAGCGTTTGGGTTTTTGTCAAATTATTTTTACTTTAAAGCAGTCACTGATTATGGTACCTGCTACATTAAACCTTGGTAAAAGGTTGACTACTTGATCATGTTTCCTTTGAGATAACGACTTTTATTATGGGCTTAATCTGAACTGTTTTTAAATTTGAGGTGAAAAATAGAATTCTTTTTAAAAAAAATACGGGGAAAGGATTTTAGTAAGGAATTAAATTTAAAGTTGTATAGGGCTTTTATGATTTGTTCCTATTAAAGGTTTTCTAACTTTAAGGAGAAGGAAAATATAATTATCCTTTTACAAAATAATACAAAAAAAAAAAAAAGGGAGCATCCTGGTGACCTAGCAGTTTAGTATACTAGGATGTAGACCACTTACATCTGAAGGTCCAAGGTTCAAGACTCAGGACTGGGCAAACAACTAAAATGCTTCTTCCTTCTCTCTCCCTGCCTGTCTGCCTGCCTGCTCGCCTTCATTTCTGCCTATCCTCCTCTTTTGAAAATAATAATAATAATGATGATGATGATGATGATGATGTGTGCCCAACAAGGTTTCTACATTGAGAAATTGATTTTGCTTATGAGTTATCTATGTATCCTCAGAGCCTAGTATAAGTCTTGTTGCCTTCTTTACATCCCTATCATTCCCAATATTTTTTCCAAAACCCTGTGTTCCAGTGCACCCCTGTGGCTCAGTTGCTAAGATGCAAGCCATGTAAAAACCAAGAACCTATGTTTAAAACCTAGGGCACGAGAAAGTGGTGGGGGGGATCAAAACCCTGTGTTTCAGCCAAGCCAGAATCAATGTTTCAAGACCTCCATGGCAGTTCTCATAGAGAACATAGAGCTCAGACTTGGGTGCATGACTGGTATGTTATGACATTATATTCTCTCATAGAGAACATGAAGATACAGTTGAATAATATTGTCAGATACATACTGGAATTCAGAAAAGAGAAAATGCATCATGTAATGATAGAGAATTCCACCCCTGTGTAAGCAGTACTGATACTCTATTTGACCTAAGTCTTTAGAAATGTATGCATTTTTAATTTCATTTAGCATAACTTTATTGAGCTTTGACTCTGTATTAGGCCATAGAGGAAAATAAAACACAGTCCTGTTCTTAAGAGGATTTTTACCTGTTGAGTCAAAAGACGTGTCAACTAATAATTCAATTTCAATATAATAGATATCACTTTATTCATAGAGACTTATGAAAATTAGACTGACAAGGAGAGGAGGGTTTTTGTCTTGTGTCATCAGATTTGCGAAAACCTTTTGAGGTATTGAGCCCTGTTTTATAGGGCCAAACACCAGAAAAACTGCTTCAAGAACCTGCCTCTTCTTTTCAAGGCCAACTTGCCCCTGCTGCAGCGAGAATTGCTGCACTGTGCTCGGGCCGCCAAGCAGACCCCATCCCAGTATCTGGCACAGCATGAACACCTTCTGCTCAACACAAGTATATCTTCACCTGCAGACTCTTCTGAGCTGCTCATGGACGTACATGGAAATGGAAAGAGACCCAGTCCAGACAGGTGAGCAGAGAGCAAGTTTGTTTTCCTTGCTTTTCCAAGATCACTGTGAACTTCTCTTTTAACTTTCTTGGTTATAGGTAAGTATGGTCTCCGAATTTCTACCGTTACTTTTGCTTTGTCAAAACATCAAGCAGCAGAATGAGTCTCAAATCTATAGGAGACACTCCTAGAACATCAGTACTTTTCAAAAATTCTTTAGATTACATTCGTCACCCTAGTTGAGAAACTGTCCTAGAGTATTCTGAGTCCTCTGCTCCACAGCCTTAAGAAATATAACCTAAAAAGAAATATAACCTGCCCAAGGTATTATTTCTGGTTTATGACGTTTTCCAGAAATATGGCAGTTGTTGACACTTGTAAGCAACATGTTTACTGAAAAGATAGAAATTACATCAACATATTCAGATGATTGGCTACCATATTCTGTAGTTTGGCAAAGAAGCAGTTTTTTAACAATGGTGAAAAATGTGTTACAATTGAAGCTAAATAACTGAAAACCCTTATCGGTTCACAAGTGTGTTAATTATGTGAGTCTTTTTCTCCGATGTGGAGAATTGTTTTTTTCTAATAATTGTCCTCCACAGTAGCATTTTGGCCTTAAAACATTCCTAGACCTAGCTGAACTCATAACCTTCTATGTTCCTATCACGTAAGAAATTTCTATCATCTCCTTAGTTTCTCCTTTACTTAGTGAAGTTTGATGTTTCTGTCTGGACTTGACCTCTCTTTTCATAAATCAGCAATTTCTATTAACTACATGGCCCCTGAAGACATTTCAGTTTGTACCTCATGTCAGATCTTTCCTTATGGTCTTCTTGCTTGTGGAAGTACATAATAATACATAGCACAGAGTAGTTGCTTGGAAAATATTTGCATGAACATTTTGACATGCTCAGATACATACTTCCAATTCTTCTACAGGAGGGAAGAGAGTGGTTTTGAAAGAGAGGGAATTCCTCCTGAGCCTCCTGCCAAGAGAGTGTGTACCATCAGCCCTGCTCCCCGGCATAGTCCAGCCCTCACTGTGCCCCTCATGAATCCTGGGGGTCAGTTCCATCCTACTCCTCCACCTCTCCAGCACTACACCTTAGAAGATATTGCAACTTCGCACCTGTATCGTGAACCCAGCAAGATGCTAGAACATCGAGAAGTTCGTGATAGACACCATAATATTAGTAAGTGATGTAAGCAGCATGGAAAGACTTAAACTCAGATTGAATCCTTGAATTTTTCCCTACTCAGTAATAAAGTATCACCATTGCTTTTTCCTATTGATTAGCTGAAAATACTGTACATAAATATATATAGTGAAAAAATATATTTTGTAGTGTGATCTGATGAGAGTTGCTTAGTCTCTCTGAGATTTCTCATTTTAAAACAGAGATAACATCACTACCTACGTTGAGTTGTATTTGAAATGCCTGGCACATTCATTCTCAATAACCATTAAATTTGGGGAGAAAACAAAAAGTTCCCTAACATACGTCACCTGAGAATACGTTTGGACAGAGTTCTCTGCCGTGTACTCATACCAGTTAATTGTAGAAGGTTCTTTGGAGTTTAACTACTGAACCTATGTCAGAGCAAAGAACCAAAGGGCTTACTAGATTCTAGAGTTTCCCCTACATTCCCATTTGTGGGGTACCCTGTGAAATAAAAAATCACAACACGTTTGTCCATCCTTCTCTGACTTAGGCTCACTAGCATTTTTCAGAGTTTTGGACCATGGTGCAAGAGCTCTGGCTTCATGCAGTGCTAGCTAATGGTGAAGACCATGACAGCAATGATGTTCTCAGCTGCCAACAGTTACTAAGGTACCACTTAGATTATGGTGTCCTTACATTATCTTATTTAATCCTCACAGCAGTCCTATGTAGTTGCTACTCCTTTTGTATATGAGAAATAAAGGAATAGTAGCCCAAATCACATAGATACAAAAGTGACAGAGGCAAGATTCAGACTCTAGCTTTCTAATGCTCAAACTTGAGTGCATTACCAGTGTGTTATAACATCTTCATTACCAGCTCTTCTATATGGTCCAGTTCCTTTTCCCCTGTCTCTTTTCATCAGTAACTCCGCAGGCTCTTGATTTCTTCTGTATTCATATACATGTTTTGCCAGTTTGTTGCTTGTTTGTTTTTTGTTTTTAATTTAAATTAGCACTAGTTTAAATTTGCCTGTTTGATTTTTCTGAGAGAGAAATCTGCTAAAACTATCACTACATTTTGTTCAGGTTTTCTTTGTATTTCTAATAATTTTAGAAAAAATTTAATGTTCAAAGTATACTTGAAAGACCTTTAATCCTCTAACTTGATGATTTATTTTTGGTTCAACCATTTGTCTTCCAGGCTGGATATGAATTTATTAATTTTCCCCCAGTCTTTTCAAAATATATGCTGTAGTACAATGGTCCTCAACTCCTCTTAAAACCATTCATTTCTGCCTCCCACCACCCCCCACTTAGACAAATATAACTCTCCCGAAATAAGATTTATGACTGCAATGGCCTACTTTACACTCTCAGATTTAGGATCAGTTATCTAATTGTCTAAAGATAAGATAAGAAATACATGTATGTGAAAATACAGGCTAAGGTATGATTACACTAGTAGAGATAATAAATAAGCAGATGCTAGTGTTGACAAAGAATCACTGAATATAACACTTAAAATTTATATTGATAAGGTATTAATGATTCAAACACCACGGGCAACGTTGTTATTTGTGGCAGTTTTTTCAAAATGGTGGACAACTCAGAATTTAGTGTACCCTGGATTCATACAGTCATTGCATTTCCACAATTTTTGGTATATGTCACCACCATGAAAAAAATATTTTGTTAATAATAGTTGCTTCCAATTCCTTATACCATTCTCCACTCTAGTTGTGGTGGGTAAGCATTTGCATTGTCCCATATCATTGTCTGCACTTAGTGTTATCTGTGAATTTCTTTTTTTCTTATATGTAGATGTGAAATGCTCTCCATGAAATTTGTACTCTTTGACAACTTATTAATTTTGAGAGTCTTTTCATATGTTTACAAATCATCTGTACTTTGTGATATACCTGTTATGTGCCTGTTTTTCTTTTGTTCTTTTTGTCTTTCATAGTTAATTTGTAGGAGTTTTTGGTTGTTTTGTTTTTTGTTTTTTGTTTTTTTTTTATTTACTGAGTAGTGATCCTTACTGGCTTATGTCATGTTCTGGGTCCCACACTTCCCTGTGAATCATTGTCTTAACATTATGCTCATGATTGGTATGAGTATGTATATGTTACTTGGTAGAATTCTGTTCTCTAATTTTTAATAGATCTGAATGGAGGCTATCAAGATGAGTTAGTAGATCACCGTTTGACAGAAAGGGAATGGGCTGATGAATGGAAACATCTAGATCATGTAAGAATCTTATATAATTTTCCTGGTCATTACTTTTAATTCTTAATATTGCCAGTAGTAATAGTATATGTTTAAAGTGAATATGACTGTTGCCGTAATGTCTTTACAACAAAAATTGATTAATCTGCTCTTCCTTGAACCAGAGAACTAAGAGTCACTCCCAAATCTTTGTGGTGGGACAATCACTTCAGGTCAAAGCCAAGTGAAGTCATAGTAGTTGAAAACATTGATTTGTGAATTCAGGTTCCAGCTTTGCCACTTCCTACCTTTTTGCAGTGGGCAAGTTGCTTTACTTTTTTTTAACCTTGCTTTTATATATTTAAAAAAAAAAAAAAAAAAAAAAAGCTGCTGTATAATTCAAATTCACAGGATGGGTATAATATGATAAGGTGCCTTATGCCAGGACCTGATATATAGGGAGTCTGAAATAAATGGAGCTCCTGTAAATACAAATGAGAATTAGTATACCATTACAGAATGTAAACCTGAATTATCTTTCCCATTTGCAGAGGGTTTCTTTTCCCTGTCTTACTGTACCTCCTTAATATTTATCTACAGTGGTTTTTCCTTCTTGGGTGGTATTGCCCCTGAACATTTATTTCTCTGGTTGCATTTTTATATAAATCTTGAGCTTTATTGGATGACTTGATATATTTAAGTAAGATATAATGTGGCTTCACCATAATCTTTAAAGGACCATATTAAAATGAGACTGGCTGCTTCAACTTCAAAGAATCTCAAGTTTTATTTTGAAATTTGAAATAATAAGTTAAAAAATAGACACAGCAAGAAGTGTTTCAGTTGTTAAACTTGATATTTTTAATAAACCTGTAAAATACTTAAACCTTCATTTTATATATATATATATATATTTTGTTTACTTGACCTGATTGAATGTCTTCGTAATTGGCTGACTTCCTCTCTGGCTCAGGCCCTGAATTGCATTATGGAAATGGTAGAGAAAACCAGGCGTTCCATGGCAGTTCTGCGACGCTGTCAGGAATCAGATCGGGAAGAGTTGAACTACTGGAAAAGACGATACAACGAAAACACAGAGATGAGGAAAACGGGGAGTGAGTTGGTCTCCAGGCAGCACAGTCCTGGGAGTGCAGATTCTCTCAGCAATGGTAAGGGGAGAGTGTCACCTCAGATGGCAAGGAAGACTTTCCGTGTTTTACTTTAAAGTGAGATGATGTTAGATTGTGGAGTTAGAGGTACTCAAGTGATTATGAAGAGTAAACAAGAAAATATGTCAAGCACCCAAGTAGCCCTGAAAGTATTCACTTCATCTTTCCTCTTTTTAGCCACTTTCTATCCAGGAAAATGCCATTTATCAGCCAGTACCTGTTGTCCCCTACAAAAGTTTTACTGTACCAGGCAGGGTTGTTTCATCTTGCTTTTTACCAACCTGAAGCAGTAGACAAATAAGCCACTCTTCTCTATAACAAGATGCATCCAGGATACCATAGCTTTTCCCCTAAAAATGTTCCATCTAATTTACTTAGTAACGGCCTAGATATCCTATCTAAAGACATAGCTAAATGAGGGGTGACTTGTGATCAGACTCTTTCCCCATGCGCCCACTTCATGCTCCCAGTTTTCACCAGAGAAGACAAATCTTTTTCTGACAGATCTAGCAAATTCCATAGAAGAGACTCATGGCTGTGAGTCTCAAAAAAAACTCAGCTATTTAGAAAATTGAGGCAAAGACATTGGTAACTAAGGGATCCTGTTCTCCCCCACCACAAGAGCCTACCACAGATTAGCACCATTGTGTGGGATATTTAGCATAACCAGATATACAAGAATACTTATAGTTGTGGTATGGTTCCTTTCATAAAAACTTCAAAGCTACTCTCAGGTATCTCTCGCCATCTGAACCCTCACAAATATTCCCTATAACAACTTGCATAAACTTACCCAAAATTCATGATCCGAATCACAAACTTTTCATCAATAAATCTGCCTGCATCCTGGTGAGATGCTATAGCGTACAGAGGGAGAATCATGAATTGGCTCTTCTCCAACCGGGATTGCAGATCTTGCTGGTGTCATTTAAACATTGCTTCACATTAACCTCTATTCATCTTTTTCACCCTTTGCTTGAAGATTTAGCTACAGTGACTGTGCGTGTTTCAATTTGTCTAGGGTAGTCTGGTCTATGCTTGTTACCCTATCTTAATTATTACTAGCACTTCCCTCATTCTCAAAACTGAGGACAATTGGGATGATAAATTATATTGTCACTCTAGGTTTGTTACTAGTCTTTAATGATACTAAGACCTTGCCCTAATGTTTCAGCTATTGCGTGATACCTAGTCTGCTGAAGTAAGCAGTGTACTTAAAGTCGTTTTGCATTTTGGCTTAAATTCCTTATCTCTCCATGGACCAATAACAACTTGCAGAATAGCATTTTGAGTAACACTGTCTTGTACTGGGTAGTATTTTTAGGCATAGCATGTAAGCATACTTAACTTTTAAATAAATCATGATTTCGATGTTTGGTGTTATGCAGAGAAACCCCTGGTAGGTTGTTATTTAAGTATTTAGTGTTTAGTTGTGTTGGTGATTTGATGAGAAATTAACTAGAGAGAAGATGGCATTATTACTTTGACCATTTAAAATTGTGGAATATAGGTTCCCTCTATCTGAAATTTGTGATTCATAGTATTTTCAGCAACAGGTTTTATTCGGACAAAAAGGGGATATATTGTGATATTTTATTTAAGGATCGTAAATAAGCATGAAAACCATAAGAAAAAAAGAAGAAGTTGATTAACATAGAATGCAGGAGAATGGTTTCCTCCGGAGGGGGTATAGGGTGGTGGATCTAGATAATGAGTGTAGAGTGAGCTCTTAAATTCCTTATTAGCTGTTCTCAGGACAGGATTGCAAGCTTGGACAGCATCATTTATTTAACCATCACTCTAGCTTGCATGTAGTCACTGTTTGGATATTTGAGGTTGTTGGAAGTGTTCTATTCATTGATCTGAAAGTCTATGGATACTCTTTCAATTTTTCAAAAATTGTACATCAGGGGAGCCCTGGTGGCCTAGAAGATGAAACACCAGACATAGTCCACATACATCCCCAGGACCCAGGTTTGAGACAAGGCCAGGTGAAACAGCCACAATGAACAACTGGATAGACTGTATAAATGCTTCTTCCTCTCTCTTCCTACTTGCCTGCCTGCTGGCCTTCATTCCTACCTGCACCTGTCCTTGAAAAAAATTATTCATTAATAGTTTTATGAGTTTGTTAGCCTAGCCATCTAAAATTTGGCAGTATAAATTTTGTTTAAAGGAAAGAAATGGACTCTGCTATCAGTTTTTCCTGAGATTGAGAGTCACTTGGATGTTTATTGCAAATGCACATTCCAAGTCTTTCCCTGGAAGTTATGATTCAGAGGCCCAGGAATCTGAATATATATGTTCAATGATTGTAATAATCAGGAAAGTTTGGGACAGCTACCTATAATTAAGCCCACCATTGATAAGCCCTGTCTGCCGTTACGGGGCTTATATGAAACCTTTTAGTTTGATGCATTAGCAGATAGTCAAGGGTGACCAAATTCTAGAAGTAGTGACCAAAATAAGAAAAAACAAATGGGAATTTTTCCTGGAAAAGAAAACTCAATAAAAGAGTACTATCCTGGAGAGAAAAATATAAGAAAATTAAAGGAGACGTCAACCACATATGTTCAAATCATATGAATTTCAGAAATAGTGAACAGAGAGGATTGAATAGTTATTGAATTAATTCAAAAAGTTATCCCGAACTAAAAGATAGTAAACAACACAGTGGATGAAGCAGACTTATCAGTTAGTATCATTAAAAGTTAGAAGACAATTCTAAGAGAAAGTTATTTTTACTTAGAATTTTGTGCTCAGCTAAAACAAGTGTTAGATTAACAACCCACAATATTTTGAAAAATGTACCTTTCATCTACCTCTTTCTTTTTTCTTTTTTTAAGTAACGTGCAGTGAGGAAAGCAAGAAGAGGAGGAAGAAGCTCTTTATTTTATTTAGTTGTTCATCTGATTGTTCCCCCTGGACCCTGGTCTCAAACCTACCTGGGTCCCTGGGAGGAATGTGGCCGTATCCACTGGGCCACCAGAGCCGTATCTTTTTTAACCTTGACGTCTGTCAAGTTTGGAAAGGTATATTCAAAACACGGAATTACACAGACAGCTAAAGATACAGAATCAATGAAGCAGGATCCTGTTTGAGAGAGAGAGAGAGAGAGAAATCCCTAGGATGACTCGGGGGGCCCCAAGCAACAAGGTGCAGTAGCCCAGGCAGCAGCCAGTTCAGCCAGTGACCTGCTGGAAATTTCAAGAGAATGAAAAATATTAAACAGGAAGTGAATTTGAGATTAAATTAGGTATAAGTGCATAAGAAATTTAACATGAATAAAAACTAGGCAATTATTAATGCTAAGAAAAAGCAAAACTTGTTCAGGACGATAAAGACTGTGAGTGCATAGATGCTGACGGTCGCTGTCACCGCATTGGAATCGATCTCTGGTTGGGAAGAACTGTGAATGTGTGCGGGTAGGTGGGGTTGTGGATCTCGGGGGTGGCTTCTCTGCAGTTGAAATTGATTCTCACTCCCTTCTCCTTAGCTTGTATTTGACCAAGTTTCCATCCAAGATTCTTCATGTATCTCAAATGTGACGAGTGGCCATCGATCAGGAACCGCACTCATGTTTTCTTGTATTGTTAGTGACGCTAATACTTCCTAGAAAGCCACTCTCCCTGAAGTATTGTTGCAACACAGCAGTAGACTTCATGGGGTTCTCCTTCCAGTGGTGGGTGCTCTGCAACCAGACAGTGCCGATGGCTGCACGACCTGAACGTACTGAATTTTGCTGAATTATCCTTGTTTTAATTGTGAATTTTATATGTATTTACACAGTTCAGTGAAACTGCACTTCCCCCTTACAGCTTCAGAAGGGATACAAAAATAAGTTCTTTTTAAAAAAGCAAACAAAAAGAAAGAAAGTTGGCACACCTTGGTGGAGCAGCAGTTGGATCTGTTGCTTCTTAAGGGCACAGGCGACACACCCCTGGGCTTGAGTCCTGGGTCTACGGGGATGAACCAATGTGAACAAATGAATAAAAATAAAATAAAATGCTTCTTCCTCCTCTCTCATCCATCCTACCTGCCTGCCTACTCGCCTTCTTTCCTGCCTGCACCTTTTCTTTAAGGGGGAAAATAAAATAAATAAATAATATAGATAGATATATGCACATGCACACATATGCATCCATATACTCACACACTTGTTCATAGGGGAAAAATATAGTCATACATAAGTGAAAGAAGAAGGTGTGGATCACTTAATCTTGCTTCTACTTGGAAATTCTGTTATGTTAATATTTGGGGTGCATATATGTGGGTGTGTTTTAAATTTAAAAATTAAGTATACTATTTAATAATCTGGCTTTACCCCTTATCAGAATATTTTTATACTAAGTGAGCATGTTTTTGAATCTAATTAGTGAATGAAAGGTCTGATAAATTTTTCATAAAAATAGAACTTGCCAATTATAGACAATTTCCAGCACTGCTTTTTTTTTTCTTTCTTCTGTAGATTCTCAGCGGGAATTCAACAGCAGGCCAGGAACAGGATATGTGCCTGTGGAATTTTGGAAAAAAACTGGTATGTGTCTCTCTGCTTATCGTTTGCATGTACTGACTAATTTGGGGGGAGCACAGAGAATATATTTACAGGAAAGACAGTTACCTTGTAACTTACTCCTCATAGAACTCTAATCTCCTGCCTCTCCCCTTCCAGCTTTCACACCCATGTGGACTGCTAGTCATGTTACTTGGCAGGTTGAGAATTTGGAATGACTCTCTGCAGCCCATTCAAGTCCATTTTCTTATCATTTTGCGGGGGACGCTAAGACACTATGCTACTAGTTCCTCCTTTCCTTTTATATGCTGTGTTTCTGGGCTTAGAACTCGACCCTTTTCTGCCTGTCCTCTTTACTAGAGTCTATATGCTGTGTCCCCATGGTGTGCCATATTTAATTCATTCTGCTTTTGGAACAGCTCTTGGACCCTTCAACCCTACCTTTCACTGTCATTGTCCTGAGTGCATCAAGACAGTTTTTGGTTGCAGTTACTTCAAAGGCTTTTTCCTCTACTTTCCTGTATTCTTTTCTGCCTCATAAGATAATGAGGAATAAGGTTACGTCATATGCTTAATGTTACCCTCATCCAAACACTTGGCCACCTTTTCCTTCTTGCCTCCCTTTCCCAGTGACTTTTAGTCACACTTTTTGATTTTCTTCTAAAATAAAATATTCTTCTGCAAAAAAAGTGAATACCTAACATTCACAAAGATTCTTTCAAAGTGTGAAGACCATAATGAACAAATGGGCAGAAGATATGAATGGACAAATATGAGATACGGATAAACATTTCACACATGGTTATTCTCACTGTTAATCAGCAAAGTACCAAATAAAGCAACCCTGATCAATTAGCCCCCCCAAAGTCTTTAGCACCCAAGTATTGACACATTTTAGAAAACCCTGTTAATAACACTAAATAATACATCAGAGGTTAATATATGAAATTATTAAATGTTATCAACCTTAATTACATACAAATTCTTGTATTTTTTTGATCCTTTTATTTATTTATTGAACATATAAATTTATATTGCAGTAGCTTTGATTTTACACATTAAAATAAACACATGTGAGCATTTTACCCATTCTTCAGATATATGTCAAAGCATCCTGGCCTCCACCAAATCACCAAGTGTTCCTCACCATTGTCCAGTGGTGAGTCCTTCATTTTAAAAGCAAATGCTGCAGACTTAAGCACACAAACTGTTAAAAGAAGCAGCAGTATATTTAAAGACACTGTTTTTAGGCAGCAAAGGAGAGGCAGTATGGGAAATGCTCAGATATCCACAAATGGTTAATGTGAATTTACCATTAAAAATAATTTGGAAAACAATATAACCGCTTGAAAAAAATATTTGCAATTGGAAGTAGAATGGTGGGAAATGAAGGTACCAGTTGTCAAGGTAGAGAGAAAGATTTCTGTGTACAGATCTCCTTGATAGTGATTTTCTAATTGGAAAATAGGGAGATACTTCTGCATAACTATGGTTAAAAGCCAAACTTTGCTATTGGGTCAGCTGAATGTACTTGTTCTGCTGTGGTGCCATCTGTTACCTTACATGACTTCAGTAAGAATTATCCAGACTTTGATTCTTAGTGATCGATCCTTAAACTGAGAGAATAAAATGGATTTCAGGGTTTTACTGTGTTGGCTCTATAAGAGACTCTTAATACCTACCCGGTAAATAATAGGGGCTTATGAGGGGTAGCCGTGGTGGGCCACAGTGAACCTCACAGTAAAGGAAGCATAGAGTTCAACTCTGTTATTCTTGGCCTTTGGAATGAAGACTTTCTTAAGGCTAGAGAGATGAGATGGAAAGCCATAGGATGTCAGACTAGAACATTCTTACAGTTTAGACCTCCTTTAAGCTTAGGCCATGTTCAAGAGCCAAACAGTAAGGAAGTTTCCTTAGACGTCTGGTCTTGTGAACTCAGGTCATCCACACTGGGACTCAGGGTTCAGGTGCAAATAAATGCATGGAATGTGTGTTAATATGGAGCACCCATCCATTGGAAACCAAGTAGGGTGGTGAGATGGGAAGGAGTGATTAGGAAGCAAATAAATTATGGTGACTAGATAGGAGTTGATTGATTGATACATAGGAAGGGAAGTTTTTATTTAGCTGGTTATTTTGGTTTCTTCTCCCCCCCGTCCCCCAGCCGACCCCCCGGCCCTGTGTCACAAACCCGTGTCCTTGGGCTTTAGATGGTCTATATCCCAACTGTCTCATTCACCTAAGACAGAAGGACACATCTGAACAGGGCTTAGAAGCCTGTCCAAATGTCTATTTTAGGTCATAGTTCTCTGCTGAGCTCAATGTATCCCAGACTGCCTCTTGGTCATTTGAATGACACAGCTACCAAGTGATTCCTCTACATCCCCTCCTGTGTCCCTGCACCTGCTTTAGTTCAGTCTCTTCTATCCACTGTATTATTACCCCAGCCTCTTGGTATCTTTAGTTAATCTTTTCTCCTTGCATAGGACACTTGTAAGGTTCACATTTTCTTGATAAAAAGGACTAATTCTTTAGCATAGGATGCAGGACTTCCTAAAAGTTCATTTCTGTCTAACATCTCAACCAAAACACATTTTCTTGATCCTCCCCTTTCACTTGTAGAGCTGACCCCTTTTCCCTGCGAGCCCTGTCGTACTGATACATAGCATAGCACCTAAGCCTCCCCTTTACTTGCTCTCAGTTATGAGAATATGAACTAGGTCTTAAGTCACTTAGGTGTCCCCAGTGCCTAGCACAGTGCCTGCCTCCCAACAAATACTGCATGAATGAACAAGTGAGTATAAAAGCGAATGGTGAATCATCTCTTTATCCCTGTATGTTTTTAGAGTCATCTTGTTCATCGTCAGCTCTGTCTCTTCTTAGAAATCATGAGGGGTGGGAGGGAAAAGATTTCTCGGCCAGTTGATTTTACTGTCACTTTCTTCTAGAAGAAGCTGTGAATAAAGTGAAAATTCAGGCCATGTCAGAAGTACAGAAAGCCGTTGCTGAGGCAGAACAAAAAGCCTTTGAAGTGATTGCAACAGAGAGAGCTCGAATGGAACAGACCATAGCAGACGTCAAACGGCAGGCCGCAGAAGATGCCTTCCTTGTCATAAATGAGCAAGAGGAGTCAACCGAGGTCAGAGCTCTGTTAGCCCTGGGGGCTGGAACTCGGGTTACTAGAGTGACCACGTCCACTATACTCAGGTGTTGGATTATTTCTCGTTCTGTTGAATTAAATTTTCAGAACTCCGCTTAAAGACAGTTTGTGGAATTACTTGATAATTATGATCACCATTGACCAAGCGGGCCTACTGGGTACCAGACACAAAGTTCAGTATGTGCACTGTCCTTTTGATGGCTCTGTTAGGTTGGTGGTAATAGAGTAGTAAGGAAGAAATGGGCTCGGAATTTAACTGACGTAATTCCACAGTACTGAAGCCAGGGCAGAGGAGTAAGGAAATGCAGGGTCTGGTCTCTTTGCAAATAGGATTTTTTTATGGATTAAAGTGACCGATCAGGCAGATCTGCCTAACTGCCCAAATTCCAGGGCCCAGGACTTGGTGAAATTCTATACAGGACACTCTTGTACAACATGAGGACAAAAATAAAAGACCTGGAAAGAAAAATTCATGTGACAGAAATGTCAGAACAATCCATTTGAATGTAATCAAATTTTCCTGTAATTTTCAATTTAGTCATGTAAGTAGTAGACCCTGCATGATGGTTGGGTGATCAGCTGTCTTTGGGACAGTCTCTTAAAGTTAAAAAGAACTAAGCGGGGTTTTTGTTTTGTTTTTTTAATTTTAAAGGAAAGGTACAGGGAGGAATGAAGGTGAGTGGGTAGGCAGGCAGGCAGAGAAAAGAGGAAGAAGCACTTTATATAGTTTATTTTATTTAGTTGTTCATCTTGGTTGTTAACTCAGGCCCTGGGTCTTAAACCAGAGACCTTGGGATGTATGTGGACTAAACCACTAGGTCACCAGGGCATGCCAGAACTGAGTTTTTATTGTTTATTGTTTTGTTTTTAAACAGCAGACATTTTATTTTCTCATCCTGTTTAAGCAATTCTTTTCACACTAGCAACGCCATGTATGTTAATGTGAAGATAAAAATGCCAGTAACATGGCTATTACAGAGTGTGGGGAAGTTCGTTACTGTAGCATGCCGAAGACTGGCTTGTGAGAAAATGGTGTTTCAACCGTCCCCTTGCCCTTCTCTCTCCTTTCTTTAGTGTTGCTCTTGAGCAGTGATATCTTTGTCCTGCTGTGTGTATTTAATTCTGTGTAGTAATCCACAGATCGATAGGTAGATATTTGTCTACTTTCATGTCTGTGTTTATCCATTTATCTCCAAAGAAGGACTATGACATTTTAGCTAAGAGCATGAATTCTGTGTCTGGACTGCATGGTTTAAATTCCAGTTCTGTATTTATAGGATTGTGCTTTTAAGGAGCTATCATTTTAAACATTGTACGAATTAACCTGCAGGTGAGGCATGCACCAGCAAACTTCCTTCCAAAATAGAGGAGGGATCACAGCATCTAAGCTTTGAGGGGGTTTATGTTGAACTAGAAGGGCCGATTCGTCTCCATTTCATCTAGAAAATCCTACTTGAAGTCTGGCAGGTCAGGTAACCCTGGAGTTTCTTGCCCTTAAGAGTCATTTTCTTTTTCTACTGTCCCTGTCCTGCTGGACTCAGTTTTTAGGAAGATACTCTATCATGAGTGTGGAAGTGCTTTTTTTTTTTTTTTTTTTTTTTTTTTTTTTTTTTTTTTTTTTGTAGTAATTATTCTACACATTAAAACAATTTCCTATGTATAGGTTCCCCATTTCTTAAGACATGTCAACAGCCTGCCCTCCACCAAATCAAGTGTTCTTCCCCATTGTCCAGTGGGCTCCACCACCATTTGCCCCCACCCGCCCCATCCCTTTTGGGTAACCTCAGTTCTGTTGCAAGCTCTGTTGCAAATATTCCAGGGTTGGTTTTGTTTCATCTGTTCTTTGTTTTGTCTATTCATGTTCTACCTGTGAGTGAGGTCATCTGGTGTCTTATCTTTCTTCTTTTGACTTGTTTCACTTAATATAATCTCCTCTAGTTCTACCCATGTTGATTCTGGAAGTGCTTTTAAAGTGCAGTGCACTATGCAGCTTTCATGCATAGTGAAATTTTTTTGTTGTTGACAACGAAGTGTTTATAAGTGAGGGTAGCTCTTACCCTGCAGAATAGCTACCTTTTCTGAGGCGGAGCCCAAGACCTTCAGCCTAAGAGGGATGAAATGAGCGATCTCTGATCTCCCACAAGTCACCTTCTATCCCCAGCCTGCACTTTCTGGCGAGCGTAGTGGGTTAGCTGTTGATTAGAAGAAGAGGAATTGTTTCCCTTTTGAGCCAGGTCTGCAGTAAGGTCAGGAAAGTCCAGGTTATAGCCGGAGGAGTTTGACAGCTCCAGGGAGGCCTAATGCAGGTGGTCCCAGGCTCCGTTTGTAGAGTTAACTGGCATATGGCCCATGCTTGACAAAGAAAATTCTGGAATCCTATTTCTGACTTCCTGGTCAGTAACTCAAAAGGTTTATAACCTTCCCTATTAACTACAAAGAGCTGTTTGAGTTTATTTGGCTTTAGCTTTAGGAATGCTGACTTGAAGTTTGACTATGACAATAAACCTTTTGTCTAAATATGCTGGTAGAAAATCTCATTGTTAAGTCAGGAAAGACCACAGGGAAAGAAACCACAAAAGTGTCCTTTTCATCCTAGCTGCCCTCACACTAACCTCATTGTTCCTGCTCTTCTGTGATCCCACCTCTGTGGGAGACTGTTTATTTTGTCTTGCTCTATCTCATAAATCATGACGTAAGCTATTCAGTATAATAGCAGTCATGGTGAAGATGCCAGTTTGAGATGTTCTTGCAGAACTGGCCAGGGCCATACAGACTCTCCAGTAAGTGGGGCTTCTCCTCCGACCTGTTTCCACAGCAGCCCCGTGAAGACAACAGTTGAGTTTTTGCCCACAAGCAATAATGTTCTGCCAAAGCATTATCTAGAGTCAGCCTATCACACTCCCAAGTATGAAAACCTCTGGAATGTGCTTTGCTTCTATAAATGTAACCTAAGAAATTCTTCTCTTCCCTTTTTTAGTCCTCTGGTGTTGGTGTTTGGCAAGTTTGGGCGATCCCTAGAGCTTATTTCCTGAGAAGCCTATTTTGCTCGGAGAGAGTCTGCAATCCATTCTGATGTGCTTTGAAGCAGAACTGATAGATTGAGTGTAGTGGCGTTAGGAAGCCCAGGTTTCAAGTCTTTTGTAGCGAGGCTATCATTCTATAACCTGAGGGACGTGGACGTTCCTGCTGGCGCCGGCCCTCAGTGTCCCATCTTTACATGCAAGAGGTGGCCAGGGTAACCTTAAGATTGTTTTCAGCACTTGTCTGTCATCTGTCTTGTACGTGAGCAGGTATCCTGATTTCGCTGGGAACAGTGTCTTTCTTCCTTGAGGAAACGGCAAGAGTTGTTAGCCCAGGCCTCCTGTTGGCTTCTGCCATTCTGGAGGACTCGCAGGTGAGGAGAGGAAGGCTCCAATCCTTCCTGACTCCCAAGGAAGCCTCTTTTGATGGCTTCACCTGGCCAAACGTCACGAGACTTTCTCTGAGGAGCAAGAGGTCTGGAGATCTCTGTGCAGAGCCCTTTTCACTCTAGGAGTCCTTACGGGAGCCAAAGGCAGGCAAGCACCCGGGCAGCTGCTAATGCTCTGCTGGTGCTTGCATTCCTCCTGATGCTTTTCTTCTTCTTACCTGATTCTCACCTGGTAACCCTCCTCCCCATGTGTCTTCTAAAACCCATTCATGCCTGGCTTCACTCTAGAAAAGTGCCAAGAGTGGTAAGGTATTGCTGGGGGCAGAAGTATCTCCATAGCCCCCAGCCCCCCTGCGATGAACCACCACTGAAAGGAGATCGGCACAGAGGGCGTTACACAGTGCCTGCACTCCAGCTCGTCATCCCGGTCCCTGGCACGTGTCGTCTCTAAAAGAGCGCGTGTCATCCGTGGAAACAATCCATCGTTCCTCCACTGGGAGGCACAGGAGTGTGCCAGTGGTCTCAGGACAGAGAGTGATGGTGGGGGTGGGGTGCCTGGGACAGAGTTTGGTTTAGTCACTGAGGATCAAAAGGAGTCAAAACAATGAGTCGGTGCCTTCCAGGGGAAGTGGGACCTCCACCCGCCCTACGCCAGTATCGTGTGTGTCTCTGCATCTCACTGCCCCATGGGTACATAGCAGGTGGTTTTCCTGTTCGGCAGACAGAGGAGTCAGAAAGGGGTCCTACACATAAATGAATAGCAGTAGAGTCAGGACCAGCTCAGAGTGTGTGGCTCCCCAGCCCATGCCGCCCCCAGGCAGTCCCCTCTCCTACAGTGCAGTTGACAAGTAACAACAAGTCTGCCCAATGAGATGAAGCTAACTGGTGCCTGTGTCTTGCAGAACTGCTGGAACTGTGGCCGCAAAGCCAGCGAGACCTGTAGTGGCTGCAACATCGCACGGTACTGCGGCTCTTTCTGCCAGCACAAGGACTGGGAGCGGCACCACCGTCTCTGTGGCCAGAACCTTCATGGCCAGAGTCCCCACAGCCAGAGCCGCCCGCTGCTTCCTGGGAGGGGTTCCTCAGCCAGGTCTGCCGACTGCAGTGTGCCAAGCCCAGCCCTGGACAAGACCTCAGCCACCACTTCACGGTCCTCAACACCCGCCTCTGTGACAGCCATTGATACCAACGGACTCTGAGCCCCAGACTCACTTCAGTCTGATGACCTCATGGCACCACAAACACTGCATGGTGAGGTCTGGCTCCTTGAGCCAGTGGAAATAGCTGTTAGGTCATCAGCAAGAAGAGAAGTGGAGGCAAGAAAAGAGCAGGCCCAGAAAAACTGCTCCACAGCCTCTCCGGACACAGCCCAGTGTCTCTGTGTCCTGGGCGAACTAGCGTGCCATTCTTTGTGCGCGGGCAGCTGGCTGGAGCTGCCTCTCCACGGCTTCCTGATTTGCTCTTCTCCCAGCTGAAGCTGGCTCTGCCAGCCCCTCTCCGTAGACCACCAGCTCCCCACCCTACTCTCGAGGCCACAGACTGCCGCGTGTGCCCACCAGGCTGGCGTCCACTCACTCATGCACTGTCTCCTCCACTGTCCTCACGCCACAGAGGCCTACAGGCTGACAGCAGGCTGTGGAGCAGGCTTCCTTCTGGCGAGGAATGTGTCGCCCCCAAATAGCTCCTTGAGCCCCATTTCCACGCTCAGCAGATGCCACTGATTGGCCTGCCGAGACTTGGGCAGGCAGAAAGCAGCACTCAGGACTCCCTCCTTGACCCTGCTGTTCAGGCTTGTTAAGATTCTCAGAAACCACAGGAAAGAAGTCATCATTTCGTAAAAGCACCCATAATGATAAATAAAACTTCCACCAAGCATTGCAGATCATTTTGGACAAGGTTTTCCAACCTGGCTGGCTACTTTTAATTTGGGACCCATTATTTTTTCTCTCTTAATTTGATTTTGCTTGTGCAGAAAATAGTTTTCAGCGCATGGACTGGTCTGAGAGAATGACACTCGGTTGTGGATAGTCTTTTCTCTCTGCGCATGTTGGCCAAACTAGTTATCTCGTCACATTATTGACTGGATCATCTATTGGAAATGCAGAACCTTCTGTCATCCCTTGGCTGTTTGCAGTCATCTTGTTCTGTCCTTTTATCTCAGACTGCGCATGTCCGGATCACTGTGTGGATCTTCTTCCCGTGGTCACTGTTGGTGCCTCTTAAGCTAAGCTACGGTTTTCCCATAGGAGATGTGATGTGACTAGGACTTGCCTCACCAGTCAAGGCCTCATCCCATCTGAGCAGCCTTCCTAGACCAGAAAGAATTCCTCAAGCCTCATGGTTTCATGTCGGTATACATGCTGCATCAGTTTCTTAGCAGGCATGCAGTCTCTTTCCTTTCTTCTGTGTTCTCTTGTTTGGTACCTTCTCTCTTTGAGCTCAGAAAAGTTCTGTGAAGTGTGACAGCCATTTTGAGAGAGCCTGACCGATTTTCCTTCCCATCTTCAGAGACTTTTCAAGCTGCCCACCTGGCTCCCCAACCATGACATCCTCTCTACAACTTTTTAAATGTTTACAACCGCCACATGCATTCTCCCTGCCGTCTAGGTTTTGTTGGGAGTTCAAGTGTCCTGACCTTCCCACTCCTCGCCCACACACCCTCTCCCCACAAAGGATCAGTTGGGGTGAGTTGGTTGACCCTGCTCTGCTGGCCCTTGAAGGCCCACCTTTAAAAGGCCACCTTCATGCACTGACCAGAGTGAAATAATAGCTCTCAATCCCATAAAGGAAAAGAGCTCAGCACAGGTGCATTGTTCTTACATAGAGATGCATCTTATGTAAAGAAGTCCCCGTCCCTGCTTTACCTTACCCAAGGATTTTCTGTCTTGAAAAAGAAACTCAGTACAAGGCATCTTTGAATACCTGGATTTCCATTGATAAACTGTTACGCCCCAAGAAAGAATAACAGAATGATGTTGCTTTATCATGAAGCCCCTTAAACTGCAGCCGTTGGTGGGGTGCCCTGACTTTAATGGGGATGAAGTCAGTGCCCCAGGCAGGAAGCACTTCCTGTGTTTCCACAAGTGGGGGATGTCCCAGGAGGTGGTCACGGAGCCTGTGAATCATGCGAGGGTGTCTCGTGGTGTGCTCAGCTCACTGTCTTTCCGTCAGCAAGTTGGAGGGACATCTAGGCAGGACTTTTTAATCTTTAGAGCGGCCCCAAGACTAGCCAGGGTAACTTGGGTAGTTTTTGCTGGTTGGACCAGAGTCAAAACAAGCAAAATAGTATTTATCAGGGCTCAGTGACCAGTTCTACAGCTAAGGTTTAGGTTTAACATGCAGGTCCTGAGCTGTGTGAGCTCTGGTTCAGCTCAGTTTTCAGAGACTGTAATGCTATTCTCTTTGCTCATGTGTTACCCAGAAGCCAGGCTGAAAACCTGGGCAGTTTTCCACACTGTATTCATTTCTCAAACCTTTTGCTATGTTAATTTCGGTTACTTTCACACATAGGTTGCTAGCGCATCTGTCTAAGACTTCCTATTTAGATAGAAAAAAAAAATTTTCCCGTCCCTCCTTCTGGAAGTCTCAGCTCTCTGGTTGGGAGAAGGAGGGCACCATCTGGAGACAGGGTGGGCCTGAGGGGAGGTGTGGGTCCAGGTGCCCCACTTGGTTTCTGGCATCTCCTGACAACACCCCAGCCCCCAGCTTGTAGGCACAAACTCAGGCTCCCACTTTCCTATAGTCACATTTGAAGTATCTTAATAGACTTGGGCTGCTTAGAAAGCCAACCTCTGTAGCTATTATTTAGGGGGACATAAAGACAAAGGTGCTCGGTGGTGCAGAAGTGTGACCGGGCAGTCACAGTCTCTTCAGTGTTGTCCTAGAAATAAGCAGATGTGCCACCTGCTGCCATCAAAGCGTGTCTGGAGGATAAGGTCACTGCTCAGCTTCGCCCACTGAGAGATGCTGACACTTATGTTTGTCCTCTCCCTGGTGAAGTCAAAGGGCCAGAGTCGTCCTTTGGGTCCCTGCTGCCTGCACTGCGCCAGGCTCCACCCAGGGGTGGAACTGACTAATTGGGAGGAGAGGTCTGTCCATCCTGCTCCAGAGCAGGCCGCCCTGCTGCAGCGCCAGCGCTCCACTTTGGGGGTCTTCCCAGGCAGCCATGCAGCCCCGGGTCACAGTGGTTACATCATTTCTGGGCAGCGCTGGCCTGTAACTGGGTCTGAGTCTGGAAACAGGACACAGCCACTGGCACCGGCCCGTGCCTTGCATCTCACTGATGTCTGCGCGAGCATCTCAGTGTCCAGATGGGACATCTGCACTCGCCCTGAGTCGGCAGTGCCCTGAGGTCACACGGGTCTAGCACCAGCGCTGCCGGTCAAGGGTGTGGGCGTTCTCTGGGAGCTCCAGAAAGTTCAGCCTCACGAGTGGAATTTTACAGCAGCAAGTTCTTCGGGATGAAAACCATGACCAGGTGGTCGTTTGTCTTAAGGACTGTAGATGGGATTGTGAAGTGAACAAATCATTTAAAACTGAACACATCTTGAAGGGTTTCTTCAGAGCTGGCTCTTAGGTCGGTAGACCAAGCCAGCTTTCTCAGTTTGGGGTTTGATTTTTTTTTTTAAAGCTATTTACCGAGGACTGGATGGTGGCATGTTTGAACCAAATGTAAAGAAATCCAGGGGGCCTGCGACTATTCCCACTGTCAGAAAGGAGTCCCACCCAGGGTGGAGTTGGTGGTGGGTGAGCTGCTGAAAGGGGGCCCTGCCAACTCTTCTTGGAAACCAAAATGCTGCCCACCTGCCCCTTTGCCCACAGGCACTGACCTGCTCATTTCCAAAGATGATGGTGTGGGGCGGGCAGCCTTCCAGCCTGAGCACAGGGCAGGCCTTGTGCCCCTCCCTCCGCAGCCTCAGAGACGGCGTGTCCCCTGCCGACCAGTCTGGTCAGGCCCACAACCGCCCAGTGTCCGCTCGCTGAAGCTCATACCAAATAGGGCGCGTGCAGCCGCTGTCCCTGCCCTGGAATTGGCAGAGGCGCCGCAAACAGTTGGCGAATGGTTGAAAGTACTGCTTGGCTAAGAAGCCGTCGGTCCTCTCCCGGCTTTCCAAATTCCTGATGAGGCTCCAGAAACTCCGTGTGTGAAAGAAAGCCAATAATGTCAGTAAATCAAAAATGAAGCCTCCAAGCGTGGTTTTTAAAGGGAGGTGATGAATGTGAGACCACCCACAGGATGCGGTAGAGCCTGGTTTTCTGTGCTTTGTCATTTAACTCCGATAGGTACTTTTGTTACTTAACTGTGCATAACTTATTTAATGTACTGTATAAATGAACCAAAACTGTTAAATATGTATTTAGTTTGATCTACTTCAAGTAGTCAATAAAAAGGCTATATTCCTTTTCTGCGTCGCGCTGGAGTGGCCGGGGCGAGAAGGTGGTGCCGGCACTGAGGCGGCGGCGGAGAGCCCCTCGGGCCGCCCCTCCAGTCCGCCCGCCAGGTGTCTCCAGCCAGGGCGCCCTGCGGGCCGCTGGGAACCAGCCAAGGGCCCGGGCCACCCCGACTGGCTGCCCGTGCCCGCCGCCGTGCGCTGGAGTCAAGTGCCAGCAGCCGCTCCTAGGAACCCCGACTCCTGTCAGCTCTCCTCGCTGTTAAGGACTCAACAAGGGAAACCGGCGCGCCCCGGTGCTCAGGCCGTGAGCCTGCAGCGAGGCAGTCGTGTGTCCTGGGATCTGAGGTGGCGACCTGGAGTGGAGCGGAATAACCAGGATGAGCACCCCGAATACAATGTGTTCATGCCGGCCTGCTTCCTGCCTCAGAAAAATAGGGAAAATGCAATCTGTTTGAAAACAGGAGCAGATTTATAGGCTTTGTTTTCCTAATTCATGTATTTCCTTAAACTTCTAATATTTGGACTCAGGAATATGTCCCCTTTCTACTGATACTGCCTTCACTTTTATTTAGTGGTTGTGTAACTTAATCAAGGACATCATTCCGTGAGGTCCTCGGGTCCTCGTGGCAATAGGACTGCTTTCACGTTTTCCCTGCTCGGCCCTCGGTTTGCATGATTCATTCCTTTGGGATAATTTTCCAAAACGAGATTTCTGGAATTGAACATTTCTTGGCTTCGGGAAGCCTGTGTTCAAATTGCTTTCCCTGAAAGCCCGCCGGCTTGCCCGGCCTCCAGCAACCCCAGGATGCGGCTTCCTCTGGGGGCGGGCGGGCGGGCCTTGCAGCTGTGACTGACAGATGGGGCCGGTGCACCTGTGTGGTGTGGCGTCTCGGCTGTCATCCAGTTTACTTCTCAGTGGCCTGAGGCCTCACACTCTTGTCACCTGAGTACCCATCTCTCCTCGCCCCTAGACCTTGCCAGAGAAAGTGCGGTGGCACCCCCATCACCAGACCCCCAAAGGGAGGGGTTGGCACTTGGGTCTCAGGCAGGCAGAGGCCTGGGCTGTGGCCTTAGCCCCGGAAGGCCAGCTGGGGGCTTAGCTGTATGATTATTCATGAAAATGTGCCAACTGCCAGCCTTTTCTCAGCTGCTGCCCAAGCGCTGCAGTTCTGGAACCGTTACCGGCGCACAGCCTGCGAAGGTTGGCCTGTCACACAGCTCGTTTGGTAGGCGAGTTGGCGGTCCAGTGTGCCTTCGCTCTGAAGAAAAGAGCCCAGGGACTCAGATGATAATACAGGAAAATACTGTGCTAAACCTAGGTTGGAAAGGCACTGATAGAGTACGCGGAGATGTGGAAAAGGGGAGAGAGAAAACCTGTGCTGCCTGGGGTAAGAAGTTCCCTGAGGTCAGTGTGTGAGGGCTAAGGGTCTCTAGGGGGAGGCCAGGCTTCAGGCTTCTGCACAGCGGAGAGACAGCCCCCGCCCCTCCCCAAGGCAGGTTGCTCAGTGAAAAGGCAGGCAGGGAAGATCGCTGAATCCGCAGAGGAAGCTGGGCAGAAAATAGCTCTCTGTCCTTACTTGAGGAAGGAGAAAAAGAATCTGCTCTCTCCTGGAGCTGACTTCAGATTTACACTACCCCATCCATAAAGAATCCTGCGGCCGGCAACCCATGTGGCTTACGTGGTTGAGATGGTTCAGGTGCAGACCTTGTGAAGCCCAAAGACCTGAGTTTGCGATCCGAAGCCCAGTGGGTAGAAGGGATGGTGGGAAAGGAGGGGAGAATGAAAAAAGAAAAGAAATAGCTGAAATATTTTTTAAAGGGAATTCTGGCATCAAAAATGGTTTAATCTCCTGGTGCTGATAAATTTTCAAAAATGCCAATCCTTCAGAGAAAAATATAAAACTATCAAAAAATACCAACCAACTTTAAACTGTCCCCCCGAGATTATGAAACATCCAAGGAAATGAACCATAGTAAGAGTCGTTTAGCCCCCTGGAACTTCAGATACTGTAATAATCACAGGCAGAAAATAAAACAACTGAAATTTCCAAGGATGGTGCTGGGATGAGCAAAAAGTGAGATTCTTAAAAACAGCTAAGCAGGGCACCTGTGGCCCAGGCAGCTGGAACGGCCAGGTGTGGACCATGTTAAAGTCCAGGGACCCGATGGAGACCTGGCGGGTGGACAGAACCAAGTGCTTTGTCCTTCCTCTCTCCGAAAAATAAAATAAAAATAGCAAACAATTCTGGAAATGATAGTCCTTGAAATAAATACTCGGGGCACTTGGAAAGCAATTAAATGAATCAAAGTGAGTGGAGCATTACTACACGATTCTTGGTCATAGACAAGGAAATGAAAAATCGAAAAGGAGGGAGGTGGGGAGGGGTAAAGCTTTCAACTTTTAACGATGCTTTGTGTCAAGGAGCCTACTGAAATTGCCTGAGATGATGATACAATCTCAGGACCAGCAAACATGCATGCATCTAAGTTTATCTTGCCCGTCCGTGCTTGTTTTCGGTGACTGGTATTTCAAGGTGGTGAGCTGGGTGTATCTCCTCAGCGGATGCCTGAGTTGGTTAGGGAGCCAAAAGAAACCTAGCCCCGGTTCCGGTGACCCACCATTGCCTGCTTGCCGGGCGCCCTCTTGTGGACAGAGATGGATCTACAGTCTCACCGGCATCCTCAAGCCAGGATGCTCCCTCCAAGGACTTTTGCCTTCAGCCCTTTGAACTTTTCCTGGGGCTGCCTTTCTGCCCTATAAGTTCAGCTAATGTTCCCTGGTTGCCTCCTAGGGAGGGAGCTCCAGAAATGGTCAGGACTCAGCCCTCAACCCCCAGCACCTGAGGACCGGACACTGGAAAGCCCACGCCAGCTCCACCCTCCACCTTGTGCTGTGCTTCCAGCTTCATCATTGCTGCTCCACCTACAAGCTTGCAGTCCCAGGCATTGATACTGCTCCTTCCTTTGTTACAGTCACCACTGTCTCCCATCCCCGGGCGGGTTTCACTGTCAGGGGACACCAGAGCTCTCCCTCAGCCATTTGTGGCTAATGGCTGTGTGACCAGAGCAGGGCATCTAAAAAGGGAATGCCAATGATGCGACACTGCACGCAGTTGGCAGGAGAAACATGGTTCTATGGGTGTCGCTGTCACAGGCCCGGCACCCAGAAACCTAGGCTGCCATCAAACCTGCTTCTGTCCCTGCTGTTACATGGTTTCCTCATGAATTCATCTTGGGCCCAGCCCTCCACCTAGAGTCTGGTGTCTCCCTTGAGTAGTATTTGCTTGGAGAATAATTCTTTTTAGAGGAAGAAGCATTTAAGGCAGGAAGAGGAGGTGAAAACATCTTTTCCATTGTGCTTCACAGTTAGTGTGTTTTCTGCACCTTGAAGGTTAGTGGAACCCAGGGATGAGCAAGTCAACTGGCACCATTTTTCAGCAGCAGATGCTCACTTCCTCTTTCACTGTCGCATTTTAGTAAAGCGTGTGCATTGTCTTTTTGTTTTTAGAATTTTATTGCAGTAAATTTTACACATTAAAATAAACTCATATGTGTAGTTCCCCACATGTGCAGGTTCCCCTTTCTCAGATGTCAACACACCCTGCCCTCCACCCAATCAGCAAGTGGTCTTCACCACTGTCCAGTAGGCCCTACACTTGCTCCCCCTCACCCCTCAGCATCTTATTTTGGTCTTTCACCCGGACCCAGGCCTCAGACACAGGTCCTTGAGCTTTTCACACAGCCCGCATGCAGCCGAGAATAGCTTCTTGAAGGCCCACGGGAGGCTGCGAAGAGGATGCTGTCTGAGCTGAAAGCCACCGGGACGGCTGCTGTGGCTCCAGCACCTGGCCCAGCATGGGCCAGTCCCCAGGACAGGTTTGAATGTGCGCAGATGAGTCACCGGCCCAGGTGGGAGGAAGAGGCAGGTGCAGGAAGTGGGTAAAGGGTAGGAGGGTGGCAGCTGGCGGGAGCCGGGAACACGCCCAGCTTCAGGATTCTGCCTGCCCTTGATGGATGCTGTCAGCCGTCTGGGACATTTCCCCATCCCCAGCAGCTGCCACAAAGCAGGTGTCCTGCAACGGCTGTAATGAGCTGAAAGCCACCAAGAGCAGGGCTTTGAGGGCAAGGAGTGGGAAAGGTGACACAGATCTGACCCACTAATTAAAGGCGAGGGAAGAGTTTCTGTAGTGGACGGGCTGGGAGGAGGAGAAAAGGGCAGGACTGAGGCTGTCAGCAGTCCTGCTCAGCTGGCGCGTGAAAGGGAGGAGAGGCTGCATGTGCTGGGTGGGGACGGGCTGCTAGGGCCCCAGACGCCAACTCAAGAAATCAAACTGGGCACCCTGTGGAGTGGTGGTTAGGTCCACTGCCTCTGACCAGCACAAGCCACCTACATCTCAAGGACCTGCGTTCATGTCCTGGGGCTGGGGTGAACCCAGATGAACTAAATAGTGTGCTGCTTCCTCCTCTCTGCCTGCCTGCCTCTGCTCACCTTACTCCTGCTGCACCTTTCCTTTCAAAAAACAAATCAAACGGGATTGTGAAGGCAAATCGGTGCCAGTGAAGGGTCTTAGCTGGAGGGGTACGGTCACTATGGTGATGCTTCGAAAGTCTCCTCCGGCTGCTGCTTTACAAGGAATGGGCTTTTCGGAAGCGGGGCGGAGACAGGAAGCCTGTAAGAGGTGGCCAGTCTTCCACGGAGAAGAGGGTGCAGCTCTGGGGATCATGCAGACTGCGCGATGGCGATGAAGGTGGTCTTGTGGAAGTTAAATGACCCGATGTAAAGGCCCAGGAACCTCCTCTGTGCCCCCACAGTCCCCGTCAGAAGTGAGTCCTCTCTGTGCTGCCTCAGATCTGCAGCCCAGTCCACACCCACCCGCAGCGCTCCCGTCTGGCAACCTCCTGGCTCTGTTAACACTGCAAGGCCTTCAAATTCCCTCCAGCCTGGTCTCCCCGACTCACTTCCGATCTTTACACGAGTGGTTCCGCCTTCTGATCCTTTTCCCACAACTTTCTTCCTGCCCAGCTGCCCCCCACATCTGTCCGGAGACCCCTTCCTCATCTTTCACAGCTCACACCAAACATCACCATCTCCAACGGGCCTTCCCGACCTGCCTGAAGGACTGAGCATTCTCCTCCCACCTGCCACCCCCTCGCCAGCACCTCCAAGGCCTCCACAGGGGAGGACAGAGCACTGCAGGACAAGGCAGGCAAGGGGGTCATGGCTAGGAGGACACTCAGGTTTCGGCTTCTGGGGCACAGTCCACATGCAGCCCAAGGACCCAGATTCATGGCCCAGCGCCGGGGGCGGGGGTACAACTGAAATGAACAGCTAAATAAATGTTCCTTCCTCCTCCTCCTGTCTTCCTGCCTGCTTTCCTCTTTAGGAAAAAAAAAAAAGGTGCCAGCTTGAGGATTTCAGTATCTTTGTTCGAAGATGGCAACGAGAAGTTTTTTAACGCTGAAGCTTTGCTGTTGCTATTTTTGAGGAGGAGACAGAAGGCGTTAGGACCCAGAACAGAAGGCAGGACTCTCCTGGTGGGGCTTCTCTCACAGGAACAGACACCGGCCCCTCAAGCCCACCCAGAGCTGCATGCTCGGTGCCGCAGCGCCCTCTAGAAAGCGCCAGGAGACTGGGAAGCAGGGCCGGGTGGTCAGACATGGCGCTGCCTCCTGCCTTCACCTGAGCTGACTCCGGGCCCCGGCCTTACCCGCAGTGCAGAGGCGCGCTCCTCCCACTCGGAACCTGAGTGTCCCTGCCTGACGCACTCAGGACCCCAACTCCTCCCAGACCTGATCAAAGGCCACGCTGCCCTCGTGCTGCTCCCCCTCCTCCCTGTGGGCCCTTCAGAGCCCTCATCCATGTCAGTCGCCCTCAGTCCATGCCCCCCAATCCCACACCCCAGGACAGCTCAGAGGAGGGCTCCCAGGTGACTGGGCGGGACCGTCAACCATTATTCACCTGTCTCAATGTCAGATGACAGGTGTAGCCTGGAAGGGGGTGAGAGGGTCGGTCTGGATCCTGCCATACATTTGGGCATCTGCGAAAGCTCTGTGCTCTGCCCCAAACTCTATGTGACACCCTCCCCAAGGTGGGAGGTGACGCGAGAGCCCCAGCAGACTTGGGGTGAGTGCAGGGTGAAAGGACCCCGAAGCCAGGCGAGCCGGGTGGCTGTGGCTCCACTCACTGCACACCGGGAGCTCAGGAGCCAGCAGATTGCAAACAAAGGCTTCCTGCCCAGAGTCTCTGGTCGAAGAAGCAAACTGTCCCCAAACCCCTAGGACTTGCTGAGAACGGACAAGATGGCAGAAGTAACCACTGCCTTTATTGCCTCTGGACTGGGGTCCTGGGTTGGCTTCAGAAGTATCCGGGGGCAGGAGGTGGCTCTGGGCCCAAATTATTGCTGTTTGGCAACATCACCTTGGGGCTTCCCGTAGTGCCCTGAGAGCGGGTGGGCACGAGCATGCAAATGTATACAGATCACATGCAAACCAGCCCAGGAACCGCCAAGTGTCTCTGGTGCAGTCGCAGGTGCTAGAAGAGTCTGGAGCCTGTTGGACAGGAGAGTGACCAGGGACAATCCTTACCCCGCACTGCAGCCTGACCGGGCCCAGTCGCAGGGGTCAAGGTTTGGGGTGGGGGTATCCCTGAGCATCAGCCCTGATTGTGTTGCTATTTAAGGAAGAGCAGAAATCTGGCCCCAAGTCAGCAGGAAAAGCAGGGCACCTACGAGGCCACCAGACACACGAGACCCACACGGATAGGAAGGGACCTGCCCTCGGTCACACAAGGTAGGGGCAGTAGGGACCAGAATCCAAGCCTCCTGAGCCAGGCAGAGGCCAGAGTAACTGAAGGCCAAGCTATAAAAGTGAAACACACTGGTAGAAGGAAAGAGAAAGCAAGCGGCGCAGTCCCTGGTTCCTGGACTGAGACTCCCCAGCAGGCCTGGGCGGTCTCTGGGAGCCAGGCCCCAGGCCTTGGAGGCAGCAGCATCCCGTGTCTGGGTGCTGAGTTGGCCAGTCCAGAGGCTCCAGAAGAGGCAGGCAGGGCCACAGGGTCCTTGGCTTAAGCCGACCAGGCTCAGTTGTTATTCATAATCCACCAGGAGGCTGTGGGCCAGAGGTTGGGAGTCAAAGGCCTTCAGGGGCTCGTCCCCCTCCCCCAAGTCTCTGAATTGGAAAGAGCAGGGGGCCGCAGCACACCTGGGAAGAACACAGTGGTAAGGGTGTCCGGAGCCCGCAGGTGGTCAATGAGGATGCGCTGGAAGGCCTTACTGCAGGCAGACTGCTGGTGCCTGGGGAGGGCATGGTGTGGACTGAGTCTGGAGCCAGTCCTTCGAAGATCATGTGGTTAAGAGCTCCCCACTCCCCTCAGACCTGCCACCTGGATCCAGTTCCTAGTCCTTCCTCACTGGCTCTGAGCCTGTTTCCTCCTCTGTGAACTGGGACAACAGTTCTCCCTCACTGGGATACTGGGGGTTATTATGATGCTGACAAGGTGCTTGGTACAGGGTGTGGCACGGTGGTACCAGTGTGCATCCAGAGCGCCGACACCACCGGGAAGCTGGCACTGTGTTCACTTCCTCACACATCACCTCACTTAGTTCATCTGAGGAGGGAACTGTCATCACTCAGAGGCCTGTGCAACTCCCCTGAGTTCACACAGCTAGTGAACCGAGAGGATAGTGTGAGCCCAGGCCTGGCTTGCTCAAGAAATGTGAGCTGTCGCACCAGCACGCATACCTTCTCCACGAGGCCTCGTCCTGCCAGAACTCGTACAAGGCGAAGGAGGCATTGTCCAGCATCTTCCGGGCAGACACACTGCGGGGCCAAAGAAATGCCAGGGCAGGCTCGGACTGCTAGCACCACTGCCCACCCAAGCAGGGGTGTCTCGTGGGGGTCCCAGCACTCCTCCCTGCTCACCCCGCCACCCAGGCTGACCCACCAGCCAGATGGGGACTCACTGCAGGCAGTGACTCTGGGCCCCTGTGAAGTCCACATAGCAGCACAGGGCCCGGCGGAAGTCCTGCAGGGCATCCTCCGACACCTGCACCTGCCTCTGGGCCATGAGGATGCGCTGGCAGGAGAGGCAGCCTGGTCAGTGGGGTGGGGCAGGGCACAGGCTGGGGACTGGCCGTAGTCCACCCTTCTTGACTGGCACAAGGTGACCTACTCTGAGGTTGGGTTCCTGCCCCAACCCAACCCAATATCCCCAGATCCATCCTCCTCCCCGCAAGGTCAAGGCCACTGCCTTAATGCAGCTTCTGTCCGCTGTCCCCTCCTGCAGTCTACCAGCACCCTCTCCAGCCTCTGCCCACGATGCGCCAGGCCAAGCTTCCAGAAATGCAGAGGAGGGGACCCGATGCCCACGAGGGGAAGTGATTCCTGCAGGGGCATGGAGACTAGCGCCTGCCTGCCAGACGGGAATGAGAGCTGGGTCAAGCCTAAGAAAGGGGTGTGTGCAAGGCAGAGGCCACGTGAGAAGCTGGCCCCCATGAACCCGGTCACTTCCTGAGCAATGCCTCCTGGCCTGACACCCAGCCACCTGCCCCTCTCCCAGACTCACCGAGTCGGGCTCTTTGGTGAGCTCCTCTTCGTGCAGGGGTTCCAGCCGAGGGACCTGTGAGAGACCGTGAGTGTGGACCAGGCCAGCAGGGCACAGAGTCCACCGTGGGCGGCCATCCCACTAGCTGCTCACCTTGCACTCCAGCTGATCGATGAGCTCCTGGAGACGGTTGACCTGGAGCTGCCACTGCATCTCCGCCTCTGAGCTGCCCCCTGGACGTGGGGGCCCATGGGGGGAGTCAGGCTGGGAGGCTTCTCAGGAAGAATAGGGGGCAGTGGAGGAGCGGGCATTAGGGGTACTGGGGTTGTGTGCCCACCCTGGGTCCTCCCCTTGCAGCCCTTCCTCCCCCACAGGCACACCTGTGTCAGAGAGGCCAGGAGACCAGGTGGGTGACCAACTGACACTCCGCAGGGCCCTGCGTCTTGCCCACCAGCTGCCACGGGGCCTGCTCTGCACCTCCACATTCTCTTCCTCTGACCTATGGAAAATAGGCTCAGCCTGCTGACCCCAGATGGACAGATTCACAGGGCTAAGGACCAGAAGCCCAGAACAGGGCCAGGACCAGATGGGATACCACCGACTTCCTGGGGCACTGAGGCCCAGCCTCAAAACCAGTCCCTCCTTCTCACCCCCTCCAGGCCTCCCTGTCCAAGAACAAGACGTTGGGCTCCATACCGTGGGCCACGGGCCTGGGCCTCCAGGGTGTCTGAGGCCCCCTCCAGGGAGCTCTGCAGAGCTTGCAGCTGGCTCACCGTCTCCCGCAGCAGGAAGCGTGTCACAAACTGGTCCACTTTGGAGGCTTGCTCATATTCCTGGGGGCAGAGGGAGTACGGTTTGCCAAGCCTTTATTTCTGATGGGGAGCCACTCTCCTGCTCCCCCAGGCCCTGCCCATCAGAGCAACAATGGCAGCATAAAAAGCAGAGAACATGCAGGCCTGGCATGAGAGGGGCGTTGGGAGGGGGCACGGGGATGGGGACTAAGACCCGAGTGACAGGAAGACAGGAGGCCAGACTTCCATCTCCCCAGATAGGCCAGAGGTTTCTGTCATCTCCAAGCCTGGCCTCTAGATTTCCTGGCCCTTCCATAAGCTCCCTGAACTCCCTCCAATTAATTTCCTTTTTATTTATTTTATTTTTTTAGTGAAAACCTGGAAAGTTTACATATAATTGTGAATTACATCAGGGCACTAACTGTAAATAGGTTGAGTACTCTAACATGTACCCTGCGAATGAGAGCTGAGTATTGAAGGATCATGTTGAAAAGATGGAACTTTCCCTAAGGTTGGGATTCTTGTCTCATGAAGAGGGTAGTTGTTGTCCACTAGCGGTGAAGAAAGTCACTGTGCTGTCCTGGGTCAGGACTAGTTCACGGAAAGTACACAGAAGCTGCAGGCAAGAAAGGGACACTTCCACTGGGTTGGGGGTGAGTTGTGCTGATGAACAAGGACCAGAAGCAAGAAACAACGCTGGAGGTTTTCATTTGACCAAGGCTGGCAGACGCCACCCACTGTGGTGTATTTGCTGTCTTACTGTTTTTCTGTGTGGTTTCTTTATGTTTTACAGTGCATCCTTTAATATTTTTTGCAAAGCTGGTTCTGTGATGATAAACTCCTTTAACTTTTGCTTGTCAGAAAGGTTTTTTATCATTCCTTCAGTTCTGAATGATATAGTATCCTAGGTTGAAACTCTTTCTTTCAGCACTTTGAATATATTATGCCATTTCCTTCTGGCCTGTAGAGATGCATTTGAGAAGTCTGCTGACAATCTTATGGGGGGCGCCTCTGTATGTGACACATTTTTCTCTGGCTGCTTTTAATAATCTTTCTTTATCTTGTATATTTGACATTTTTATGATGATGTGTCTAGGTGTATTTCTGTTTGGGTTTCTTTCATTGGAAAATCTTTGAGCTTCCTGGATCTGGAGGCTTGCTTCATTCTTCAAACAGGGGAAGTTTTCATCTATTATTTCTTCAAATATGGTTTCTGCCCCACTTTTCTCTCTCTTCCTCTGGGACCCCTATGATACGAATGTTGTTCCTTTTGATGTTATCCCAGAGGTCTCGAATGCTGTCTTCAATTCTTAGACTTTTTTTTTTTTTTTTATCTCCTTGCTGGTTTGCTTGATTGAGTTCCTCTGTCCTACCTTCCAGATCACTGATTCTATTGGAAGCTTCATCTATCCTACTGTTGAGCCCCTCTGTTGAGTTCTTTAATTCATCCATAGTGTCTCTTACCTGTTGTTTTAATTCTTCTCTTTGCTTCTTGACATTCTCGTTTACTGCCTCTACTGATTGCTGGATTCGCATGAGTATGTTAATCACTGTTACCCTAAATTCCTCTTCAGGAAATTTACATACATCTGTTGTATTCATATTTTCCCCTGGGTTTTCGGTTGGATCATCATTTCACATATATTTCTCTGTGCCTTTGCTCTATTTGGCATTCTGTTTATATTTCTGAGGGTTCAGTTTCCCTGACAGGATTGGCAATCAGGCTGCAGTTTCGCCTCGACCCACAAGGTGGCGCCAGCGGGTAACATTGAGGTTTGTGACTGTCTTCTCACTGTATTCCAGGGGGTGGGGCATCCGATCGGCGGGATTTCCAGTGGGCAGATGCGCAATGGGTGGGATTCCCGCTCAGCGGACCCCAGACTCTGGCTTGAAATGGTTATGGGAGGGGTTTGATTGGCTGATTTCCAGTTATGGCCGTGCTCAGAGTAATTTCACCGTGTGGGTTCCAGCTCAGCTCCAGGTGTGCTGGCTCTCCTTTCACCCCCTCCCAAGTCAGCCCTCTGTGGTTCTGCAGCTCAATCCCACTGGGCCCGCCTCTTGCTGCCTCCTCAACTGGTCCAAAATCCCTAGCATCCACCCACCGCGTGTCCAGAGACCCCCAAGCTCTGTATCAAATCCAAATCTGCGGCTTCGTTCAGAACTGCACCATATGTCCTCGCCCACCATTAGTCTTCAGCTGTTCTGTCTCCAGCTGAAGTCCTGATTATTTCTTGGTGTTTGTCTCAGGAAAACAGGTGATTTTTTTGTTTTTTTTTTCGGTGTCTGTGGGGAGCAACCTGAAAGTGCACCCTATTTGGAAGTTGATCTCTAAATTTCCTTTTTAGTGCTTACCACAATTGATCCCTTTCTGTTTCTTGCGATCAGTAAACCCAGCTGACACAAGCACCCACTCAGTGTCAGGCCCAAGCAGAATCTTGTTTATTCCTTGTAACCACTTACAGGAGGCATAAATGACACTATTTTTCAGATGAAACAGTCCTGGAGCAGTTGATTACCTTGGCCAAGGTCACACAACTAGCTAATGTTAGAGCCAGAATTCAAACCCAGACCACAAAAATTCCTCTCTATTCACCACTAAGCACCTTACAGACATCACCTCATTTATGATCCTTAGCCCAATTTTACAATTGAGAAATCGAGTCCAGGAAGCAAACAGCAGAATGAATGGAGCTGAGATTCACCTGTGGGTTCTGGGAGCTCAGAGCCTGGAGATGGTGAGGTTGACCCATGAGGTCACAATGTGACTGCCAGGGCAGTGCTGGGGCCAGGAGCCCTCCAACAGAAGGTGGGGCAGCATGGGCCATGACCCCCAGTGGTGACCAGCCCTGCCATGGGAAACAACAGTTCCCACAAGACAACCAAGGTGCCTAGGCAATCCCACAAGCAGAGGCCACCTGCCATGAACAAGGCCCAGCAGAAACAACAGTTCTTCAGCCACCTCAAGCAGAAGCCTAGTGTGAGTGCCAGTGGAAAGGGGTCAATGGGGTCAGGGAAACTCAGGCAGGTGGGCAGGAGATCCCGAATCTAGATCTTTTGAGCAGATGTCCAGGGGATGGAAGGGGTCTGAGGAACACACATGGGTTTAGACAGGGTCCTAAAAGCCCAGAAGGGAGGGCAGGACTCCAGAAACTAGGAGGTGGATGAGACAGAAACCCAGGAGTTCTCCCAAACAGGGACAGATGGGTGAAAGTCTTGGCATGGGAATCAGCCCTCCTTGTTACAGTGAGGTTGTGCGTATGGGGCTCTCTATTCACCCTTTCCAGTCCTCAGTCTCAAAACATACTTGCCCCCTCTTCATGTGGGCAGGGGCCCTTGACCAGGGCCAAGGCAGGTAATCATCCTGACAGCAAGGCTAGGAGAGTAGGCAGGGATCCGTTAAACGTGCACAGAGGTGTCAGGTCAGCCTGGTGGGTGGGGGTTTCCTGAAGTGAGACAGGACTCCCTCCCCTCCAACCCCGGGCACGAGATGGCAAGAACCCCCAGAACGCAGAGTCCAGGAGAGAGGACCGGGATGGGTAAGGGCCCCGAGAAGGCAGGGCGTCCCCTTTTCCTCACACCACTGCCCCACTCCAGGCTAAGATTGTGCTGCTTTTCCCCGTGGACAAGCGGCAGCACCTAGCACAGGCGGTGGCGCGCCCCAGGGCGCGGTCCGGGACACCGTCTGAGGATGCAGCAGGCGCCTCGGAAGGCTTCCAGGCGGCGCCGCCCATGCTGCGAGGAGCCGGCGACAGCGCCGACCAGCGCGAATGTTCGCGCTCACGGGAGATGAAGATTCTGGTGCTGCTGCTGCTACTAGACGCGCGGCTGCAGGAGGAGGGGCGCCACGCAGCGGACGGCGGCGGGGCGGGTGCCGGGGTCGTGGGCGGGGCCAAGGCTTCGCAGGGTTGGCAGCCGCTGTACCAGCGCCTGCTGACCGAGAGCGAAGCAAATGACCAGGGGGAACCCACCAAGGAACAGCCACGCAAACGGAGCCGCTGTCCTCACCCGCGACCCTGAGTTCCTGGGCCGAATCCCCGCCCAATAAAGAGTGCATAGCAACCCTGGCGCCTGCTACCTCTGTCTGAGATGCCCGCGGTCGGGGAGGGTTGTGCGGAGACAAGGTGAGAGGAAACAGTCCCAGAGCCAGACACGGAGGAAGCAAAGGCTATGACCTAGAACCGAAACTGTGTCACCTTCCTTGTGACCCAGATCAGAATCCCTGCCCCGGGCTGGGTATTGGACACCCTGCTATAGTGGAGGGAAGCTACCTACCCTCACTCTCCAAACACAGCTCAGGCGGGGGCAGACCCTGCCAGGTCTGAAGGCCCACAGGAGGCAAGCTTGGGCAAACCCAGGCTTGACCGTCCGCAGAAACAAGGGTCCTGCTTCCAGCAGAGGCCTGGCATCTCCAAGAGTCCCAGTCTTCACAAATCCTCCTTGGGAGAGGGAGGTCCCAGGCAAACAAGTCAGCACCCTGGGAGAACTGTGAGGTTCTGGCAGTCAACAGCGTTGGGACCTATGAGAGCGCCCAGGAGGAGAGGCTGGGGTCCCTGGCTCTCTGACTGACCCCTCACTCCTGCTCCACGCTGTTCCACAAGTCCTAAGGCGACCCAGTAATTTGCTTCCAATCTCTTCCCCACACTGCAGCAAAGGCTTCTTCCAAACCATTTATCTGTCCAGGACAGCTCACTCATAAGCTTACAGCAATTCCCCGCTGCCCATGGGGAAACATCCAAACCTTTTACAGGGATGTGCAGCACCATGCGCCCAGCCTGTCTTCCTCTCCAGGACGTCTCGGAGACTTCCTCTCCCCTGTTCTAGCCAGATTGCCACTTGTGGTCTCTAGACCCAGGCTCACCTCCCTAAACCATCTAAGAGAGGCCCAACACACTTTCTGTGAACTGTTTCTTCTTCACTTTCCTGGGCCCAAACCCAGCTCCACCCACTAGGGCTGCGCTAGCCACCCACTCCCCCACCCCAAAGAAAAAAATTATAGCCTGCCCTCCTCTGATGACCAACCTAAAATGGGGGCAAATGCAGGAGTGAAGGTCCTAGCTCTCTAAAGCCACAGGCTCAGCTTCTGCTGAAGATGGTCCATCAGCGTTAACACAGCACCCCTTCCACATTGCCGGTGTTAGGCTAAAGCTCGCATGACCCATACCAGCTCCCCAATACTTGTGAGAACACATCTCTCCCTAATACCTGCATCAGGATTGCCATGTTCTTCAATGTGACCATGCCTCCTAGCCTGAACACTCAGTTGGCTCAAGCTAGGACTGTAAGTTAGAAGTTAAGGGACTGTCTTCCTCATGAAATGTGCAGGATGAAGCAAGAATTCAGAATCAAAACAGTGTACACATTGCATATCCTGGGTTTCCCAGAGCTCTACAGCGAGGCAGCTTCCAGTCCATTCTTGAAACCTGATTTCACACTTGTACTAGGAATCCAGAAGACATACAAGGTCCTTGTAGTAAAATCCCTGTCTTAAGTTCACCTGAGCAGGTCTTCTTGCAATCAAAGAGTCATATAAAGAGAATGAGGCTGCAGAGCCAACAAATGTTTTTCCTGTGTGTGAGGTCTACTACTACCTTCAGGGGGAAGAAACGGTGCAGAGATGCGGACTTGTTCCGGGGTACACAGAGTCAGCTTCAGAAGTGAGTCACAAACTCAGGCCTACATGAGGCCGCACAAGAAAAAGGAAGTTAAGATCCCTCTGTGGCATGCCCTCAGGGCTGAGCACACACAGATCCTCCTCTGTGATTAAGTGCTTATTCTTCAGCACTGGAGAAGAGGGGCTGCACATTCCGTTAGCGTATATCAGATAATCCCAAACAGTTAGGGGAGTTAATCAGATCGGTTCTGCTGGGCCAGACTCCTGGATGTCCAAATCACTGCCTTTGGTTCTGTCCTAGGTGAGAGATGGGGCCGGTTTTCAAGGGGGAGGACTGTGGAAGGGCAGTGGCTGCTGGAGTGAGGTCATAATGGATCTAATCCAAGTTCCTTCCCTCTCTTCTCTGATTACCCCCTGGCATTCATAGCCAGGAACTACTTTGGTCCAGCCCAGATGGGAAGTGCCAGAAGTGGCCTGGAGCGCAAAGGCTGGAATGGACTCACAGTCCCTCTGGGGGACCCAATGTCTGGATAATATTGCCACAGGCCCCTTTACTCCAACTCTGCTGCCCCTGGTGGCTTCTCAACATCTAAAAGAACCTGTCCTGCTCTCTAATTACCCAGCCTGTAGGGCTGAGCCGGCGGAGCCGCACAGCTGAAGTGAGTCCTCAGAGAGGGTGGGGCCTGGTACAAGGCACAGCCTTAAGCTTTGAGCCGGAGGAGGGCGAAGGGGGCACGAAGTTGCGAGAGCCAAGAGCTGAGGCTGACACTCGATCCAGAGGCGGGGCCCCGAACCTGGGGGCGTAGCCAAGAGCCAAAAAGACACCCACTCTGGCCAGTAGAGTGGAATCTCAGGACTAGAGGACGTTATCAAGAGTTGAGAGAGAGAATTATTTTGCCCAGAAAGGTAGCGAGTTAGATCCAGGGTACAGAGCCCAGAGTTGAACCGCAGGCCTCCCTTTAGGCCAGCAGAGGCAGGACCTGGCCTCTGGGGGCGGAGACTTTGGCCGAAGCAAGCGGTGGAGCGTGAAAGGTGGCATCCGTGTCAGGGAGCCGCCGGGTCAACCGGCCGCCACCACTGGGTCGCATCGCGGTGGTGGTCGATCAGGGCTCGGGCTTCACCAAGGCGGGCTTCGCCGGTGAGGACCAGCCGCGCCTGGTGCTGAAGAGCTCCAGCCTGGTGCCCAGCTGGGACCCGGCAGTGCTGCCCAATGAGCCGGGCTGCGAGCTGGCAGGCGGCGTGGGGCGGGCGCACCCCATCAAGCACGGCGTGGTGGTGGACTGGGAGGCACTGGAGGGGCTGTGGGAGCGCCTGCTGGTGGGCGGCCTGCAAGTGTGCCCGGAGGAGTGGCCTGTGCTGGTGAGCAACTCGCCATCCGCGCCGCCAGCGGCCCGCGAGAAGGTGGCTGAGCTGCTGTTCGAAGCCCTGGCAGTGCCCGCGTGCCACATGGCCAGCACTGCGTTGTTGGCGCTCTGCTCCACTGGTGTGTTCAGCGGACTGGCGGTGGAGGCAGGTGCGGGTGTATGCCACGCCACGCCCATCTACGCGGGTCATTCATGGCACAAGGCCACTTTCCGGCTGGATGTGGCAGGCAGCACCCTATCACGCTACCTCCGAGACCTGCTGGTGACAGCATGCCCTGATCTGCAGCTGCAGGCCCTGTCCCGAAAGCTCATCACACAGCTCAAGAAGCGCTGCTGCTATGTATCCTTGGACTTCGAGGGTGACCTCCGGAACCCAGCCCGCCACCATCCTGCTAGTTTCTGCCTAGGTAACGGGTGCTCCGTCTGCCTCCGTAGCGAGCGCTTCCGCTGCCCAGAACCCATTTTCCAGCCGAGTCTCCTAGGCCAGGGGGAACCAGGACTGCCCACACTGGCCTTCTGGGCACTGCAGAAGGTTCCTGAAACGCTGCGGACACGGCTGGCCAATTCTGTGGTGCTGGCCGGCGGCTCCACACTTTTCCCTGGCTTCACCGAGCGCCTGGGGATAGAGCTGGAGGCCCAGTGCCGGCGGCACGGCTATGGGGCACTGCGGCCACATCTGGTGGCCAAGTCTGGGCGTGGAACAGCAGTATGGACAGGCGGCTCCATGGTGGCCTCTCTGCGCTCCTTCCAGTGCCAATGGATGACCCAGGCCATGTACCAGGAGTGTGGCTCCCAGCTGGTGCATAAGGTGTTCAACTGAGTCATGCTGAGCTGGCGGGGCTGGAACCACCAGCTGGGCTGTATACAAAGAGCCTCCACAGGCTGAGCTGCAGTTTTAACACAGGCATCAAGTGCCAGATAAAAGTCTCAAGTGATTGGAGCTGGCAGAGTCATCATGTGGTGACAGGTCGTCCCCTATACTTTTTCTGCACCATGAGGTGGTCAGGTCCCCTGAGGCCCCCACTTTACCTGCAGTTTGAATCCCCCCCTAACCAGGGCCAGATCAGAGATGCCAGTCCAGCTGCCCAACCCCAGGGTCCTGTTTCCACGGCAATGAAGGAAATGTCCCCATCTGGGTCCAGGCCACAGACAGAGAACACGCCATCAAGTACCATTTGGATATCCACACCAGGCTTCAAGGGGTTACCATTTGAAAAGCCACTAAATCCCCTGTGAAACCCTGTTCTCAGCTGCGTGCTCAGGTGACTATTGACTCGCTGAGAGCCTCAGTTTTCCCTTCCATAAAAAGTAGGGTTGGGCACAATCTCAGGCCTGCTCACCGTTCTATCCCCACCCCCTTATTAAGAGCTCTGGGACAAAAGGAGATGGAGACAGTTCTCAAATTACTCACAAAGGGAGGAGCGGTGTGCAGGTTTTTTAAAGTCCCATCGAAGAGCCTGGAGCCCTGGCTACAAGCACTGTTTATGCTCGCCAGCAGGCATGTGCACACGAGCGTGGGTGCATATGAGCCTGCCCACTCATGTTCTCAGACCAGGCCCCACCCACCAGCCTGGGCCTGTGGACACGTTCCACCCCCAGGTCACCCCTGCTGAATCCTGGGCGAGATAAGCCCACAGCAGGTCTGGTCAATAAAAAACCAAACCAAACCAAACCAAACCAGCAACAGAAGCAGCAGCAGCAGCAGCAGCTCCAGGTAATAAATGCCTACTGTGTGCCAGTAGCCCTGGATGCTGGGAACAGAGAACAAGACAGACAAAACCCCTGCCTTCATCCACATTTAAGTGTCACAGCAAATGTATGAAAGCAGGCTCTCCTGTTATCCCTAATTTACAGATGAAGAAACTGAGGCCCAGAGAGGATAAGGTGCAGCCAGAACGCGGGAAGAGCCAAGATTTGAGCTCAGGCCTCTAGCTGCACAGCCCTGAGCCATGATGGTGGAGGATCCCATAGCATAGCAGACACCCTGCCCTCATTTTGGCTCCTCCACCATCAGCCCCTCTACTCACCAGCTTGGTAGTGTCCATGGCAGTGAGCACTGCACGGTTCAGTGACTCCAGAGCAGCCAGCACAGGCCGGTAGACACCCAGGTGTTCTGAGAAGTAGTCTGTGGGCAGAAGAGGGGCTCGAAGGTTCCCAGAAACCACAACCACCCCCATCAGCTTCCAGGGAAATTCCTCAGCAGCCAACCAGGCTTCACCTGCAGAGCTAGGCCCAGCCCATCCTGTTCCACCAGACCAGCAACAGTCCCTCACCACCCACCTGCCAGGTGTCCCAGAAGACGAGGGTCCATTGGCCTACTCACCACACAGTTTCTCCGTTTCCAAATTGCTACAGAGAAAAGAAGGGCACACTTGAGATCCTTAGACTTAGCCCTGGAACACTGGGACTTTGAAGTCAACATTTCTCTCTCCTCCCTGTCCAACTCAGTCAGACTTCAGCCTCCACCCTAGGTTAAACTGCTCAGTGGGCAGAGGGGAAAGGGAAGGGTACAAACAGCCCACCAAACTTTCTGAAGGCAAACACTCACGCCCACTCTCAGCCTCCAAGGGGATTTCAGGCTGAATGAGACAGATGTGGACAATAGACCAGAGAGGAATGGTCAGGGCTGGGAAGGGGAAGCTCCATGGGAGCAAGTCCAGAGAGGACATGGGACATCGCCTGGTAGGTCAGGGAGGGACTCTTGGAAGTTACCTAAATTAGGCATCAAAGGACAATGAACTCATCTGGGGCGAGCAGTGGTGGGTGGTGGGTGGGTGCAGTGCAGACAAAGGGTCTAGCCCAAGCATCAGAATAGTGGAGGGCATGAGAGCCTTGAATGTTAACCCAAGAGTCTGAAATTTATTCTAAGGAGATTAGGGGATGGGGTTAAGATGGAGAGACAACTGTATGAATGTGAGTGCACCCATGAAAAAGCATGGGGAGAAAAGCATGCCATTTCCTACAAAGGTCTGTAGATGTGGAAACACAAGTGGTGAGGTGTCTGTGTATGTGAGTATGTGTGTGTTCATGCACCTGCATCCATGGGTAGAGGCAGGCGAAGGCCAGCTGTCCCCAGGCAGCCTCTGGTCCCTGAAGAAAGTGGGAATAGGGGAGGGGCCCGTGGGCTGAGCCATGGGTGGTGACTCAAACCTGGCTATTTTGGGGTCCCAGCTGGAAGCAGTGTGATGGGCAAGTGGGGAGCCAGGGAGGGGTGTGTGGGTGGCTAAAGTTGGCACTGGGCCCTGGCTCCCTGCTCCCCGCTAGCCCTCCCTAAGGAACCAAGGCTGCAGGGGACATAGCAGGTTGGGACAACCTGGCTTCACATCTCCCCACAGTCCATCCATTCCCACCAGCACTTACTCAGTGAGATGTCCATCAATGCCGCTGAACAGCTCCCGCAGCTCCTCCGGGCTAAGAACCCCATCGGCAAAGTAATTCTGGAATTCCTCAAATGAGAGCTTACCGTCATCTGGGGGTAGGGGGCAGGGAAACAGTCAGTACCCCAGACCCTGACTGCACCTCTGTCACCAGGTCCAGGTCCCCAGAAGGCCATGGAGCATCCTACGACCATCCAGCCAGGTAGAATGGAATTCTGAGCTTTGAGGGGTGGGGTGGGGGGGTTAGTTGTAGATACCAAAGAGCTGGGGTCCCCAGAAGTGCCTACTTAATGCAACAAGCCTAGTTTGCAGGCACACGAGAGTAGCGTACATACGGCTGTTCAACAGGGCCTCAATGTTTGGCAAATGAAGGGAGAAAATGAACAGCTTGGGACATGGCCAGATCATGCCCCACATGCTGGCCAGCCTGCTCTGGGGTAGAGGGAGCCTCCATGCTCTGGACCTGGCCTTTCACAGAGAAGCCACAGGGAGGCAGATGAGATCTTCCTAAGAGTTGGAGATACAGAAGGTAAGAAGATGCAGGCTGGCTCAGGAGGGAATAACGGCCTCCATCACAGGAGGCAGGTGGCAGAGGCTGAGAGCACTTGAGTGGGAAGGCCTCTTGAGACAGGATTGGCCTACAAGTTCTGTAAACAGATGGAGGTGTGGAGAAGAGTTGGGGGAGGGTCTGAACTTCCCAGACAGAAGGCCATCATCCAAATGACACCACGTGTCATGAACAACAACTGGGACAAAAGGTTCCCATCAATTTGAAGAGACCCAAGGGAAAAGGCAAGGAGTGAGAACACCGTCCTGTCTCAAAGTCTGAAGATTCCAGATGGAAGAGTGGTCAAGACTAACTGGCTGTGTCAGCACAGACCCTCCACTGGCCAGTGAGGGCAGAATGGGCTGCTCGGAGTCATCTGGAGGCAACAGCCTGCTTGCAGGGTCCTTGAGGACTCCTGCTTTAGTTTTCAAGGCTCCCCAGACCTGGGTCAGACTGCCTCAGACCCTGAGCAGGAGCAGCTTACTCCCTGAATATTGGCTGCAGCTCTGTCCTTCCCGAGCCCCCCTTGGGTCCACATGGGTGGGCCTACAGAGAATTACTGAGACCTTTAAAAATCTAAACACCCGATGGGGCTTCAAATCCATTACTCTACCTTTCCAAGTCCCTCAGAGAGTATGGGACCAAGCCCTACAACATACCTGGGCTCAAAGCCCACCACTTAAAGGCTGCTTGACCTCAGGCAATCTGCTTCATCAATCTGGGGCTCTGCTCCTGTGACATGGGAAGAATTCCCACTCAGCTGGCAGTTGAAGACAACTGTACCCACCACTGTGTCAGGGCACTTTGTGAAAGTAAGCTCCCACACCTCCATCCTCTGCCTAAACCACATTCCTTCCACTCTGCGACGTGCCAAACATGGGTCAAAGCAATACTTCCACTGGGAAGGATGCCTGATTAATTCCCCTGATTTGGGTCCCCCCAAGATTTTTCTCTACTCTAGAACATGCTCCCAAATCCTGAACCCTACATGATGTCCCCTCCCCTTTCCCCCACTGTGGAACACAGAAGTCACACTTACCATTCTTGTCTGCTCTTCGGAAAACCTGAGGACAAAGGGGAATGAATAGAGGTTTGTCAGAGGGGACCCCAGAGTCAAGAGGTCCCCACCTACCTCAATAGAGCTCTAGTTGGCCTGCCTGCCCCCTGCCTTGCCTTTCCTCCTGCCCAGCTTGGTCCTAAACCCCTGCTCAGCTTAGCTCTGCAGGAGCTTTTCCAACAAGAGGGGCACAGGAAGATCACACAGCGGGTCCCACTGCTTGCTCCCTTCTCCTGCAGCGCTTGGCCTTAAGGAGAGTGCTCCAGGTCAGCTCCCTGCCACTCCATCTCCCATACGCAGTGCCATCCTGAATTCTGTCTGATGCATCAGCCCTGGCACAGACCCAACTTGAGAAAAGTGGGGAGAAGGCCCAAGATGCGGCCTGAGGATCCTGAGCACCCATCCCAGACCTGAACCCCTAACTGCGCAGTCATGGTTCATGTAGACTCTGCCAGCTCTAGGCTGTTGCCCTCTGTGCTTGCTGGAGACCTTGGCATGCAGGCAATGACTAGTCCTTTCTTTGTGGGTGCCTCAGTTTTCCCAACAGCACTAGCCTGGGATTAACCCATCTAGGGCTGGGGCTTCCCATGAGGCCAACTCATGTGAAGGTCTTAGGCAGATGGGGGCAGGGGACACAGGTGTGAGCAAAGAGAAAGCAAGGGTGACAAACTGTGTTTATGAGGAAGCAGAGATGAAGAGCCACAGAGGAGTAGAGTCAAGACATGAACTTTGTCTCTCCCATGAACCAGAGATTCCGGGGTAAGCCAAGGCAGTCTGTGCATATACCAGAAGGCCTGGCAAGGAGGGGCAAGTTCAGACCTGGAGAGAGGGCCTTCATAAACATCCTGAATGCCACTCCTCTCCAGATATTTTCCTGCGGTCAATAAGGTTCAGGGCTGAATCTAACTCTTGTCCAGAAGTCTGACTCAGTGGTCTGTTACTGACTGGGGGGTCGCACAGCAGCCCAGTGAGACCTGGCTTGGGGTGAGGGAAACTAAGCCGAGAATGAGGATACCTGGAGCCATATCCCCGCTGCCTTCACGTGTAACCTAACCCTTCAGGTCTTGGTTTTTCCACGTGGGAAGCAGAAAGTTCACGTCCCTTCCAGCCAGGACTATGGTCAAGGTGCTGAGTCACCGGGGGCAGAGGGGTGGGAGCAGGAGTACAGCATTTCCTACTGGCAGGGACCTCTGGGAATGGGGGAGAGTAGGCTAGGATGGGGCTGAGTGCTGGGTTGGGGGGACCTGGGTGGACCTGGGGAGAAGGCACAGGGCAGTGACCAAGGCCTTGTCTGGCTGGTGCCCATGGGGGCTGCAGGGCTGCCACTCAAGGGAGGGTGCCCAGACCACAGTGGCTGACTGTGGGCAGCCCTGAGGAACTGTGGGACCCCAACAAGCCCTGGGTCTATTCTAAGGGCCTGTGGGGTCAACAGTGTGACCCCAGGTCAGCACAGCCTGGGGTTGAAAAGAGCACCTCGACTACGCCTGGGACCAAATTTTGAGGGTCCTCACCCCACCACACACACAGGATGGTTAGGGCTGGAGGGGCAGCAGTGGCAGTGACACTGAATCAGACAAGGAGAGAAAGAGACATAAAGACAGTGAAATAAAGATAAGGGAGATACAGCGAAACAAAGAGTGGATCAGAGATAGAGACAGAGAGACCCAGAGACCCAGACTCAGAAAGGGACCCAGAGAGACCTGGAGGAGACACCGACAGGCACAGGGAAAAAGGGAAAAAACAAGCAGAGATGGGGCAAGGAGACCGTGAGAGTCCAGCGAGGCACAAGAAAGACGAGAGCCAAGAGACCTGGAAGACATCCTGCGAAACCACCCCGGGCCCGTGTCCGCTCCCCACTCACGTCCTGAAAGAGAGCGTGTCCAGCGTGTCCCGAGGGCGCGGGGAGCCGCGGGGACTCTGGTGCCGGTGGCCCGAGCAGGCACACGGTGAGCAGCCCCGCGCACGCCATGGCGCCACCACCCGCTCGGCTCTGGCAGGCTGCGGCTCCCGGCTCCCGACGCGCTGAGGATTTAGCGGGAGTGAAGGGGGTGCGCGGCCGCCCATTGGCGCCGGCGCGAACCGAGGCCCCGCCCCTCGGCTCCGCCCACTGCCGGGCCTGGCCTGGAGGCCCCCTCCCCTCCAGCCCGCCCCGCCCTTGGCCCTCCGCAGACCCCTCAGGACTCGGTTTCCGGCCTGGAAAGCAGTGTGAACGCCAGCCTTTAGGTGGGGCAAGAGCAGCAGTGTGGACATGCGTCCACTAAGCTCATTTGCCACCTGAACTTCCCGCAGGGGTGGCCACTGCTGAATAAGGAACCATGCATCTGAGACCACACGGGAGTGTGCCCCTGCCACCATGTAACCTGACCCCTCCAGGCTTTGGTCCCCCCTCCCCCACGGGCTGAGTAAGTGCCGGTTGGGAGTACTACACAGCCAGGAATGGAACATAGGTGGGGGCTGACAGCAGATCCCGCACCATTATGGGGCCCATAAAGCAAACCACTGCACAAGAGCCCTTCTGGCTAAAAGCCATGACTTCCCCTCTCCGAACACCTGTATAGTCTACAAAATGAGCATCAGTGGACACCTCCTAAATCTGTTTTGGGGATTCATCAAATGTAAGTGGCCTAAAATAAGGACAGGCTCAGAGAAAGTTCACCTAAGAGTCTGTTAAACGGACCCTGTGAACCAATTCCCAGTCACACTCCCCTCCACTTTCAAACTCAATAGCCCTCCCCTCTGCCACTCTGGTCTCTTCAATGCATCCTCCACACAGCAACCAGACTTAAAATGGAATCCAGCACTCCTGTCTCAGACTCTCCAGTGAGTCACTGTCCCTTTATTAAAGCCCAAGACCAAACTTCTCTCCATTCCCCAGGACTCTGCCCTCACCTTGGGACTCTAGTGACACTGGTTTCTCAGGTCCTGCTTGCTCCTGCCCCAGGGCCTTTGCTCAAACTGTCACCACCCCCCCAGTTAACTCCTACTTAAACTATAGTGTTTGGCTTAATGCCACCTCTTCCACAAAGCCCTCGTTTTCCATTTTGTGAGTTTTCTCCATCAGACTCTGAGAACCTCAAGAAGGGAAGGGAACACAAGTGTCCCCAGAACCCAAAAGTATAATTAGTCTGTTGTAACTTCATTGCTGCATGTTTACAAATGCCCAGAAACATCTGGAAGGATGTTAGTGAAGAATGGCTATATGACTGGGGAAAGGAGTTACTACTTTCTATACTTTTGCAGTATTCATCACTTTCTCCAATAAATAATCAATCAGCTTTTAAGTCAGGACAAAAATTATTAAGTCTGTAAGACTGTAAGACTCAAATTAAATGAAATCAAACAGGGACAGGTAGATGGGACATATAGAATGGGTATCTTCCCAGAAAATTTGGCCTCTTTCTCACCCTTATATTTGTTCCCAGTATATGCCCCAAAACCCAGCCCAAACTCCATCAAAATATTTATTAAAACCAAAGCATGAGAGAACAGAGCTGTTAGGGAAACAAATCAAAGTGCAGATTGGAAGGTGGGGCGCAGCAAGAAGTAGGGTGGAAGAGGGTACTTCAAACACCACAGGAGGGTCCCCTGTGGTCTGGGCTGGGGGGTAGGCCTGTGACTCACCCTTCCTGCCCACCCTGTCAGTGAAGGTCCCCCACTTACCTCTCCCATCTCACGTCCATCCTGGGGGACAGCTGGGGCGCTTAGTGACCCCCTAGGGAGGATCCACCCATGGCTGTCAGTCAGTCTGTTCCCCTCTCTCACTTTCTCAATAAATAAACCGCTCAGGCCTTGGCTCCTTCAGAGTGGGGTGAAAGAACAGCTCAGGGACACCTGCCCTCACTCAGGGGTATAAAGGAGTTGGGGCATCAGCCCCACATCCCTCCTACCCTTTGCTGGTGCCCCAAGCTTGCCAAAGAGGCCTTGATAAATAAATAATGTTCCATTAAAGCTTTGATCAGAAAAACCTTTAAGACGACAGAAGTGCTCTCACTGTCCTGCAAACAAGCAGGCCGAGGCCTCACCATCTGGCCTGGTTGGCATGCAGAACCTCTGGGGGCAGGTGGCCACCCTGGGCCTCGTGGGACCCCTGGAGCAAGGAGACCAAAAGTGCAGTTACAGCCCCCACCACGCGCACATGGACTCATGCACACACACGTGGACACACTGGGGCGTGTTTTCAGAGCACGCACAGATGTGTTCACCTTCATTCCCCGGTACACGCACACACACATGCTCACACACCACTCATCCATGTACACACATGTTGGGTGTTGGGAGCATGAACATACACACCACAAACAGAATCCTTCCCTTCCTGGCTTGCTCAGTCTCCTACCAGTAGCCAGACTCCAGAGTTAGAAGCTTCTGGAGATAGGGGAAAGGGGTATAAATTAAACATTTCCAATAGGCTGGGAAGACGATTAGGGGAAGAGGGCTTCAGGACTGCAGAGACAGGATGGATATTCAAGAGGCCCTGCTCCCCCCAAACCCTGTCAGAAATCCAGGGGAGTGAGGTCCCCAAAGTCACAGTCGAAGAGGTCTCTGATGCCCTCGCCTTCCTCAAGGCCAAAGTGGTAGTCGAGAGCCTCATGCGGAGGTGACAGGCTGATGAACTCCTCCTCAGGGAGGAGGCTGGAGAAGTCCTCCCGAACATGCTCCAGGAGAGAGTCGGCTGCCACCAGCGGGGACAGGCGGTCCTCATCCACAGGGACCCGCAGGCCTCCCATCCGGGTCAGCAGAGGTTCTGGGGAGACAGGAGCATCATAGGCCAAGGACACTCAACAGGGAGGACAAGGACAAAAGGGACTGTTATGATTGCCCACCCACTTTGGGCAGGGACCTGACACACTCCACCTACCCTTTACCCACCTTGCTCCAGGCTGAGCAGGCATTGGGTGGGATCCGTGATAGGGGATGAGGAGGGAGATGATGGTGGTGGCACTGCTGGGGCAGGGTCAGCTGCCCCGTCCTCCTCCCCAGATGTCCCTTGTGATGATGTCTTCCCAGGGCTGATCCCGCCTGCACTCTCCTCAGGGCACAGGAAAACGTCAATGGGGCCTTGTCGGCTCTTAAGGGAGATCTGAAAGGTCTGGATGGAGGCAGCAGGCAAAGTCAACTGAGGCTCAGCTGACCATCAGCCCAGCCCAGCAGATCCTGGTCAGGCCTGGAATCCCAGGTCTCACCTCCGAGGAGTCCACGGCTTGAAGCTGGGTCTCAGGAGGAGCCTTGATCACCATGACCATCTGCTCTGCAGGGTCCGCAATGCTACGAAGGTCCTGGCAGGTCACATAGGCCAGAGTTGGTGGAGTCAAGGACCACATGACCTCTGTCTGACCTCTGACACCACCCACCCAGACAGTTCATAAAGCAGAGTCCACACCCAGCTGTCCTCTCCGCCTCTAGACCCTACCTAGGACCTTACACAGAGTTGGTATTTGAACCTAACTCATGCCATGAAGCCTCATATTCCACATCTACACAATGAGATTCTATCTAATCCCAGAGGGAATGATGGCTGCCTGTAACAATTTCTGTAAATTACTTAACACAACTTCAGACCTAGTTTAAAAATTTAATTTTTGATATTGGTCTCAGTTAGCAGCTGTGTCCAAAGTTCATAAATATAAGTTAGGTATTCACTGAAAAGCATATTTTGAAAGTTTCTGTTTGTGTGAAAGACCAATAAAAATGTCTATCTTAACAGTGAAGTGACAAACATGCACTGAATCATTGTACTAACGTTTGCTGGTGTGTCTTGGTGGCCCAGCAGACAAGGGCACCAGACACAGCCCAAAACATCCCAAGGACCCAGAGACCTGGGCTGGAGGGGAACCACCAAGATAAACAACAATAAAACATTTCTTCCTCCGCTCTTCCTGCCTGTCTGCCTCTGCTTGCCTTCATTCCTGCCTGCACATTTTCTTTAAAAAAAAAAAAACTCTGCAGGAGGATATTACTGTCCTCTTACAGAAGAAGTTAGGGCCTACAGAGCTGAAGTAACTGTCCAGCACAGAACCACCAAGTGCTGAGCCAGGACTTCCATCCACAGCCAGAGCTCTGCGCTAAATCCAAGGCTCAAGGTAACCTCTCGAGTTCACCTGGGTGGGGCCCCTGTCCAACCAGGTCTGCTCTCTCCACAGCTGCCCTCTGACCAGTTCAAGGATATCGCTGGCTGTCAGGATCCTCAGAAAGCAGACGGAGCTGTGTGGTACAGATGTGGATCACATGATCCAGTTGCCGCTCACTCTCCTGTAGTTGCTGGAGGTCCTGAGTGAGTTCTTCAAGACGCCCTCCAATTCCCACTGCTGCATGACTGCCTCTGTGGGGAGGGAGCAAGGAGGGTTGGCCCCTCTATCCAGCAGCCCTGAACCTCAGCACTGCTGATCCAACCTGCTGCTGCCTCTGCTCAGAGCCAGGCAAGCCAAGCCCTTTCCCCATCTGGGTCTGGCTCTTCATCTTCACCTGGATGATTACCCAGGTGAAGAAGCATGTAAAGCTGCCCTAAGCTGTCTGTATCAAGATTCATGGGCTTCCTGCACCCGTCAGCTCAGGAAGACACTCTCCCTTCTAACCCAGTTTCTCCCGTTGTAAGATGGGGATACAGCCAGTACCAAGGGGTATCACTGTCAGCAACTTCCAGCTGGCAGGGGCAGGTGGGTCTGATCTGCCATTTGGCTGGTACCTACAGCCACTGGATATGGTTCTTAGACTTCTTGGAGATGAGCTGGATGCCCTCGAGGACATTTGTGATGTCGTAGATGCGCCGTTTCTGCACCTTCAGCACCTCTGCTGCCCAGTTCAGGTCAACAACGCCATCGGCCGACCGACTTAGCAGCTCCAGGAAGCGTTTGGTGGTCAGATTCAGCGATGTCTCATAGCGTGACTTCTCCCCTGGGGATTTCACACCTGGGGGTGGCCAGGCAAGGCAGGTGCCTCAGCACCACCCCCACTCAGGCCGGCTTCCCTGGCAATGCAGGATGGGGTGGAGTGGGCAGATGGCACTTTCCCACAGTGAGGCCAAACAGGGAGGTCCTGTGGCTGCAGCCTGCCAACCACAGCATTCCTCTTCCAGTTGGGGAACTCCCTAGCCCCCTAAGCCTGGGGAAGTCATGCCAGGCTTCGGCTGCCCCTCAGGGCCCCCAGAGATCTGGCTCAGGACCAGACCTGACAGATCAGAGCTCAGTTGTAAGCATGTTTACCTGTCCACACCCCAACCTGGGCCTAGTCACGGGTTGCCCCAGACCAAGCTCCATGGGTACCTTTTCCTGGGTGGCGGCCTCTGCCCCGGGCTGGCCCGCTGCTCTCGGCCAGGTACTGATGGTCAGTTTCCAGGTCCAGCCTCCGCTTCACCTGCAAAAAACACAATGCGAGGATGTCTAGTAACGAGAGTGAGGCCACAAGAGACCCTGCCAAACGCTTGGTGCCCCTGGACCACCCCTTGTCTCAGTTTCTCTAAAGATAACTAAGTGTGAGGTGGAGACCCTCGGGAACATAATCCTACCACATAGAACTCTCAACCGGAAGGCAGAGTTCAAGTCACAGGTCCACCAAGACCTCCCTGTGGACCTGTGGTAGTTTGAAAATGTCCACTAATTATTTTAGACGGCTCCTTTCAAAAGATAAGAGCCCCTGAAATACAGGTCAGAGCCAGTAATTTGCTTCTAGTTGCTTCTGAGACCGGGCCACACAGTCACTGAGGCTCCCTCCTTGGTCTCCACATTGGGTCACTCATTCAGGGGAGTGCCAGTTGCCCTGTCAGCTGGCCGTCAAGGAGCACTAAGGACAGGTCCATGTGATAAGTAACTAAGGCCTCCTCTCTACACAAAACCCAACACCCTTCTCTCCTCCCAATCCGGGTGAGCTTAGAAGCAAATTCTCCAACCCTAGTCAGAAGAGACCCTGAGCCAGAAGCACCCAGCTAAATCCCCCCTGCATTCCAGACTCACAGAAACTGTAAGACAATCAACGTTTGCTGTTTTAATCATGAAGCATACAGGTCTTTTGGGCAAGTCACTTCCCCCTGGCTTCTGATTACAGGTGCGCTCGGCAGCAGCTGTCACACATCTCCCGCTTTGCACACATTCATTCACTCCACTCTATGGACTGACAGCACGATAACGGCCCTGTTTTGCAGACAACTGAAGCCCAGAGATGCCCAAAGTCATACACCTGGGAGGTGGCAGTCACGATTAATGCCGAGAATATCCTCCAATTTAACTTACACACTCAACGATGGAGACTGCTCCGAAATCTCAAGCATCTCAAACGCACCCTCCCTTCCACCATCCAGGGTTTTTTCTGAGCTAGAACCTCATCCAGTCCCACCCACGTCCCTCATCACAGCTAGTTGCCAAGAAATTCTGTCACCACATCACTACCACCTCCCACCTGGACCATTCAGCCATATCCCCCGGGTCTCCCTGCCTCCATCTGTCTTTCTCTACTTCAGTATCCTCATCAGCCAAAGCTTCTCCACACGAACTTCTGCTCAGACACGTTTTCTCAGAAACCCATGCCGGTCCCCTTCCTGGATTCTCTCCCTCTCTCCACTTACTCTCTCACTTAAACAAGCTCTGATCCTGCAGAAGACGTGCCTCCTTTTCCGCTGAACTGCCTCAAAACCAACCTTTTCCTAAGTCTCTTGCTACACACTTCTGCAGCTGTGTCTGTCTCACCCAGAAGCCAGGGAGCCCCTCAGAGGCAGGCACCGGGTCTAATAGCTCAGGACAGCAGTACTCGGTCTGGTTTTCAACAAACGCTTGAGGATTGGACCACCCCACCAAATGATCGACCCACACACATTCAGATTCCCTTGGGCATACTGGGGACAGAAGAGCTACCATGTGCAGAGTGCTCCCTGCTTACTGAGCATTGGAAAGTAACTGCTTCACCTGCATTCACCCATCAAACCCTCTAACCACTGTGCCACGAGTACCGCATGGCCTCCATTTCCAGAGGCTCCTGCTCCTCAGAAGTGGACTCGGGATCTGAACCCTCGTGGGTCAGTACAGAGTCCACGTTCATACACACCACATGCCCACCTCCCTAGAGCCCAGTCCAGAAGCTGGGCCTCCGTAACCGAAGCAGTGTGTACCCCCTCTCTGACCTCACCTCTAGGGTCTGAAACCTAGCATGCTCCCATCATCTGCACCCTCACCTTCTGCCTATGCCCCAGGTCACTGCACACCTAGGAGGCAGGCAGGTTAATGCCACAACCAAACATAAGGATTCAAAGTGCCCCGGTGGAGTAGTGTTTAGGTTCAACCCCTCTAGCTAAGTGAAGTTCACACACATCCCAAGGGACCTGGGTTCTTGTCCTGGTGCCAGGGAGAACCACTAAGATGAACAGCTTCTTCCTCCTCTCTCTCCTTGCATGTCTGCCTACTCACCTTCATGCCTATCTGCACCTTTCCTTTAAAAAAAAAAAAAAAAAAAATCAACAAGGGCTCAAGCAGTCATCCATTTCTGCTACTGCTCTCTAAAAGAGATCCTGGCACAGAAGCCCCACGAGGCAGGGGCACACTGGTAAAAACATCTGAATGATTCAAACACCCCTCCATGGACAGGCACTATGAAATCAGTGATTCACCCAGCCTCCAGAATAGCACGCAGCT